>JBBCBC010000038.1:1814553-1872053 GCA_037126765.1 Stenogyne calaminthoides
TAATTCAAATATTATAATGTTATGAAGATTACGTATTATTTGTATAGGATCATTTCACGAAATTAGATCAATGAGACGAATTAATATTATTAATTTCCAAATTCATATTGATCATATGGGTAAAAAATTAATCGAAACTTCATCTCAGGACAAAATAAGATATGTGATGATGGTTAATATAACTAATTTACAGCTAGTGGTGAGGAAGTTAAGTCAATTGGGAGAGAGATATTGAGAACCAAAGCAATGGACATAGGTAGCCCAAAATAAGCCCAAGGCTCTATTTTTTGGAGGGCCAGGTTATTTGCACCCCTATCTTTAGGAAATACACCCGTGAGCTCACCTCTTATAGAATAACGACGGTTTTTAGCGAAGGTAAGAGAAACCGTCGCAAATTGCGAAGGTTTTCCGACGGTACGAGTCAAACGGTCAAAGTCGCCGACTTTAACGACGGTTTGAGGAACCATATTAAATCGCGACGGTTTTGCTACGGTTTCAAATGTGCGGGTCAAACCGGGTCAAAAATAGTTTTGCTATGGTTTAAACCGTCACTAAATTGCGACCCGGAGCACGAAGCGCCTTATCGCTTGGGCACGTCCAAACCGCCTTTATCGACAGTACTTTGAAATTTTCGACGGTTTCAAACCATTGCAATTAGAGACAGTTTCAAATCGTTGCAATTAGCGACGGTTTTAAAAAATCATCGCTAAATTCGATTGTATAAATCCCGGCCGTAGCATTTGCAGCGCTTTTTTCGGGAAAAAAAACTCGCCGTCACCGTCATCGCCGTTGTCCCGCCGTGCACGCCAATGCCTTTAACTCTTCGCGTTCTTCGGTTTGACGGTAATTTTTTTAATTTTCTATCGTTTGTTTTTCGTTTTGTGTATACATATGTACATTGTTATCATTTTATATATATACAATTTGCATGTTCATACGTGTATATATATAATTTGATGTTAATTTTCATTTGTTTTGATAGATTGATGATATGTTTAGATTTAAGAATTTGTTAGATATATCATATTGTTATAATAAATTGTGAATTAATTATAATAGGCATTGATTAATTGATGTTAGATGTTAAAATTGTTAGATTATTGGATGATTATGAGATGAGTTTGACCTATTTTAATTAGTTGAGACTTTGCCGAAATTTATTTAAATAATTAAGACAAAAACTCATATAAGACGGTCTCATGCATGAGACAGAGTACAATATAACACAAATTACATTCACCTTAATAGGGAAAATAAAGAAAATATACGATAGTTTATTTTTTAATTCAATTCTTGTAATTATATATTAGGTAACTTCTCATCTTGTTGTATTTTGTTGTAATCTTTGTTGGGAAATAAGTTGCACAGATCTATTCGGGGTGAATATTTAAATACAAATTTAATTCTTATAATTATTACTAGCATGAATTAATCCTATATTAATTCAAATAATAATCCAACAACATATCATGCATATAATAATTCACGTAAAACCTACGCATGCGGAATTCTATGAGTTTACGTGAACGTACCTCTTGGGATGGCAACGGTGTGGCTGAATAGACTAACCGTAAGGACTTCCCAAGTATTCCCTTACCCTCGTTCGACTATCCGGTGGAAGGATTCTTGTGAATGATTTAACAAAAGGAAAATAAAATATGTTGCACCACCTTTGTGGATTTACTAATTTTTCCATCACATGGAATTGTACTTGGGAATGAAAGAATCATCCCCTATTTATAGAGACCAAGGTGGTCAAAATTTTTGTGCTAAAACAATGTGGGAAAATCTTTTCTTGATCTCCAAGAAATCTTGAATATATCTCCTATATTCTTTTTCCCATAATTATAATATTCCACAAAAATCACACCTACTCTATATCTATGGATATTTTCGAAATATATGATGAGAAAGATTCCAAGATTTGGTTCTTCTTGAATTTATGAGATATTCTTGTATTTCAAGAAATACATATCTTCCATAATATCTTTTCAAGAAAATCAAGAAAATCTTTCTTGCTCATTATTTTTTCAAAATTTTCGAATTGCCCATTATAGATAACCAAGTGGGAGATTTCTTGAATTTAATGAGATAATCTTGTATTCCAAGAATACATATCTTCATTCCATAACAAAATTCAAAGAAAATCTTTCTCCCAACTTATCCATAATTTTCGAAAAAAAAACACTTGGAAAATAAGCAACAATATTTATTTTATTTTAATCAACTTTTTCAGTTATTGGACTATATGTTGGGCTACTTAGGGGGCCTTTAGGAGAATTAAGATTGGACCTTCTAATGGACATTGAATATCTAATATTGAGCCACAATATTATTCAAGCCCATAAATATTAATAAATCCCACTACATAATTAATATTGCACTATCCATCTTAACCCATATTACAGTCAATATGGCTCCCGGTCATTATTTCCCGTGTTTAAGATTATCTAGCCCATTAATTAATTCAAGCCACTGAAATAGCTTTCCATTAATTAATATCTTTTATCCTTGGTCAAGGAACGGTTCAACATTATTATCCATACCGGAAACTAATTCCACTTGCAAGATTTGGTATGATAAAGTTTATGAACCTCCCAACTGGGCAAATCGAACAAGCGTACTTGCACACGATTCTTCGCATTAAATCTTAGCAATCATGTGACTAATAATATTGCCCAAGATAAAAAGTATTGAATCTCACCGATTCGCTACCCATGATAAGTCAAAGCAATAGTTACCAATCCCACGTGATCCTATTTAAGGAACGAAGATTAAGAAATAACGAACCACTGAGGTCTAATTCTTCCTTGTTCAGTTCTGAAGAATTTATCCTCCTGTAGGTCCTATTCAGTGCCTCGGTCATGCACTAGTATAATCTCTTGGTCAAGACAAGCCAATCTGAGCCTTACACTTCAACCTTTCACGATGGGCTGTTCATTTCCATCTAGGTCGTGAATGACGTACTTTTAGTTACAAGGATTGTTAATTTAATCTTCTGTGATCTGGTATCACTAAATTAACTACAATGTAACACGTACGACTTATTGAACAGTTATGCAGTAAATATATGTAACATTCGATAATATTTAACGCATCAGTGATAAACAATTTATTTCAGCAAATAAGTCTGAAAATTCAGTTTGGATTATACAAAGTAAAAGCATACTTTCCAGTATAATCCCAATAATCTCCCACTTATACTCAAAGTCTGCTTTTAAGTATACTACAACATGTCTCGTGTAGTCCGTGACATCTAATGTCACCTACACGAACCTAATAATTTCTCCCACTTATACTCAAAACAGATTGGCAACGGTCTTGACACTCATTCCTTCCACATGTCTCTCGAATGTATTCAGAGGCAGACTCTCTATGAATGGATCTGCTAGGTTGTCCTCAGACGCTATCTTTGCCACATCTATATCTCCTCTCTTAACGATTTCTCGTATACGATGTCTTTCCTTTAGTGTGCTTGTTTGACTCGTGGACTCTTGGTTCCCTTGAATTTGAAACTGCCCCTAGCAAATATTGCTAGACAAATTCGAAACTCCATCCAAGTCCACTAAGAAGGTTCAGAGCCAAATCGGTTCTTTTTCATCGCTTCACAAGGCCTACTTACCCGACTTCCATGGTTGAGTCAGTGATGCATTTCTGCTTCACACTCGTCCATTTGATGGCTACACTTCCCAAATGGAAACACACTAACTGAGGCAGATAGTTTCTGGAATCTAAGTCTGATTGGAAATCCGAGTCCGTGTAGCCGATGGGGATTGGAGTATCTGACTGATAAATCAACATTCTATCCCGAGTTCTTTTCAGATACTTGTAATGTTTTTAAGCGTCAGTCAATGCTCTTTCGAGGGTTACTTTGATATCTTGCTACCATGCCTACGGCAAAGCAGATATCCGGTCTCGTACACAGCATTGCATACATAAGGTTTCCGACAGCCGAAGCACAAGGAATGCCTTTCATGTCATCTATCTCCTTTTGCGTTTAGGGACATTTTCTTGGATAGATGGATTCCAAGTCTGAAGGTACGAATCCTTTCTTGGAATCTTGCATGCTGAATCGTTTCAAGACAGTGTCTATGTATGAAGCTTGCGATAAGCCGATCATCCTTTTCTTGCGATCTCGAGTGATCTTGATCCCAAGGATTGTTGGGGAATAAGTTGCACAGATCTATTCGGGGTGAATATTTAAATACAAATTTAATTCTTATAATTATTACTAGCATGAATTAATCATATATTAATTCTAATAATAATCCAACAACATATCATGCATATAATAATTCACGTAAAACCTACGCATGCGGAATTCTACTAGTTTACGTGAACGTACCTCTTGGGATGGCAACGGTGTGGCTGATTAGACTAACCGAAAGGACTTCCCAAGTATTCCCTTAGCCCTCGTTCGACTATCCGGTGGTAGGACACTTGTGAACGATATAACAAAAGGAAAATAAATTATGTTGCACCACCATTGTGGATTTACTAATTTTTCCAGCACATGGAATTGTACTTGGGAATGAAAGAATCATCCCCTATTTATTGAGACGAGGGTGGTCAAAATTTTGTGCTAAAAACAATGTGGGAAAATCTTTTCTTGATCTCCAAGAAATCTTGAATATATCTCCTATATTCTTTTTCCCATAATTATAATATTCCACAAAAATCCCACCTACTCTATATTGTGATGATTTTCGAAAATTAATGTGGTTCAAGAATCCAAGATTTGGATCTTCTTGAATTTATGAGATATTCTTGTATTTCAAGAAATACATATCTTTCATAATATCTTTTCAAGAAAATCAAGAAAATCTTTCTTGCCCACTATATTTCAAAAATTTCGAAATATCCCTTATGAATAACCAAGTGGGAGATTTCTTTAATTTAATGAGATAATCTTGTATTCCAAGAATACATATCTTCATTCCATAACAAAATTCAAAGAAACTCTTTCTCCCTCTTTTATCCATAAATTTCGAAAATAGCAAGGAAAAATAAGCAACAATATTTATTTTATTTTAATCACCTTTTTTCAGTTATTGGACTATATGTTGGGCTACTTAGGGGGCCTTTAGGAGAATTAAGATTGGACCTTCTAACGGACCTTGAATATCTAATATTGAGCCACAATATAATTCAAGCCCATAAATATTAATTAATCCCACTACATAATTAATATTGCACTATCCATCTTAACCCATATTACAGTCAATATGGCTCCCGGTCATTATCTCCCGTGTTTAAGATTATCTAGCCCATTAATTAATTCAAGCTACTGAAATAGCTTTCCATTAATTAATATCTTTTATCCTTGGTCAAGGAACGGTTCAACATTATTATCCATACCGGAAAACTAATTCCACTTGCAAGATTTGGTATGATAAAGCTTATGAACCTCCCAATGGGGCAAATCGAACAAAGCGTATTTGCTGCACCGATTCTTCAGTATTAAATCTTAGCAATCACATGTGACTAATAATATTGCCCAAGATAAAAAGTATTGAATCTCCATTTTGGTTCGCTACCCATGATAAGTCAAAGCAATAGTTACCAATCCCACGTGATCCTATTTAAGGGGCGAAGGTTAAGAAATAACGAACCACCGAGGTCTAATTCTTCCTTGTTCGGTTCAAGAATTTATCCTCCAGTAGGTCCTATTCGATTGCATCGGTCATGCACTAGTGTAATCTCTTGGTCAAGACAAGCCAATCGAGCCTTACACTTCAACCTTTCATGATGGGTTGTTCATTTCCATCTAGGTCATGAATAGCGTACTTTTTTAGTTACAAAGGATCATTAATTTAATCTTACGTGATCCGGTATCACTAAATTAACTACAATGTAACACGACGACTTATTGAACGATTATGCAAAGTAAATATATGTAACATTCGATAATATTTAAAGCATCGATGATAAACAATTTATTTCAATAAATAAAGTTCGAAAATTGGTTTCGATTATACAAAGTAAAAGCATACTTTCCAGTATAATCCCAACAATCTCCCACTTATACTCAAAGTCTACTTTTAAGTATACTACAACATGTCGTGTAGTCAGTGATATCTAATGTCACCTGCATGAACCTAATAATTTCTCCCACTTATACTCAAAGCAGATTGGCAACGGTCTTGACACCCATTCCTTCCACATGTCTCTCGAATGTATTCAGAGGCAGACTCTTTGTGAATGGATCTGCTAGGTTGTCCTTAGACGCTATCTTTGCCACATCAAAATCTCATCCCTTAACGATTTCTCGTATAAGATGTCTTTCCTTTAGTGTGCTTGTTTGACTCGTGGACTCTTGGTTCCCTTGAATTTGCAACTGCCCTTAACAAATATTGCTAGAAAAATTCGGAACTCCATCCAAGTCCACTAAGAAGGTCTAGAGCCAAATCGGTTCTTTTCTTCGCTTCACAAGACTACTTACCCGACTTCCATGGTTGAGTCAGTGATACATTTCTGCTTCACACTCGTCCATTTGATGGCTACACTTCCCAAATGGAAACACACTAACTGAGGTAGATAGTTTCTGGAATCTAAGTCTGATTGGAAATCTGAGTCCGTGTAGCCGATGGGGATTGGAGTATCTGACTGATAAATCAACATTCTATCCCGAGTTCTTTTCAGATACTTCAGAATGTTTTTAACTGTCGTCCAATGCTCTTTCCCTGGGTTACTATAATATCTTGCTACCATGCCTACGACAAAACAGATATCCGGTCTCGTACACAGCATTGCATACATAAGGTTTCCGACAGCCGAAGCACAAGGAATGCCTGTCATCTATCTCTTTTTGCGTCTTAGGGGACATTTTCTTGGATAGATGGATTCCAAGTCTGAATGGTACGAAGCCTTTCTTGGAATCTTGCATGCTGAATCGTTTCAAGACAGTGTCTATGTATGAAACTTGCGATAACCCGATCATCCTTTTCTTGCGATCTCGAGTGATCTTGATCCCAAGGATGTGTCCGGCTTTCCCTAAGTCTTTCATATCAAACTGTTTTGAAAGCCATGCCCTTACTTCTGATAATACCTTCACATCGTTCCCGATGATCATAATGTCATCTACGTATAGTACTAAGAATACCAATGCAGTTCCGACACGCTTTTTATACACACAACTTTCGAACTCATTTTGATCAAACCCATAAGACTTTATAACATGATCAAAACATTGGTTCCAAGCTCTGGATGCCTGTTTGAGTCTGTAATTGGACCTCTTGAGCTTACGAACTAGGTGTTCTTGGCCTGTTTCAATGAAACCTTGGGGTTGTTGCATATAGATCTCTTCATCAAGACTTCCATTAAGGAAAGTTGTCTTGATGGTCGAAATGCGCAGCAATCAATAAGAGAATACGAGATGGACTTAAGCATGGCTACGGGCGAAAAAGTTTCCTCATAATAGATCCCTTCTTTCTGAGTATAACCTTTCGCCACTAGTCTTGCTTTAAAGGTTTCAACCTTCCCGTCCGGTCCTCTTTTCCTCTTATATACCCACTTGCATCCAATGGGTTTGACCCCATTAAGTAGTTCGACTAGCTCCCACACTCTATTATGAAACATAGAACCCATTTCGGATTTCATTGCTGTTTGCCAAGAATCTGCATCCTTATCTTGGAGTGCCTCGTCATATGTCCATGGGTCTGATTCGTCTTATCCGGGAATCAAGTCCGAGGACTCTCCTATTCCCATGAATCTCTCGGGCTGTCTAACAACCCTCCCACTACGACGAGGCTCCGGTTGTGAAAAACATATCGTTTGGTATATCATCTAGTACAGTTGTAATCGAGGTTTGCCCTCTAAGCTCATTTAAGGTAATCTCACTTCTGGGTTTTCTTTGGTTCATATAGTCTTCTTCCAAAAAATCTAAAGTGGGTGCTGATGACCACCTTTTGATCTTCGGGACCATAGAACATACACCCTTTTGTTCCCTCGGGGTATCCTACAAACAACCTTAATTCTGATCGAGGATCCAATATACCGGCTTCCTTGTCCAACACGTAGGCCAGACACCCCCAAATTCTCATGTGTCTCATACTAGGCTTGAGCCCGGTCCACAATTCTTTGGGAGTTTTGGGAACCGATTTGGATGGCACCAAGTTCAGAATGTAAGTCGATGTTTCCAAGGCATGACCCCAGAACGACTTGGGAAGATCCACATAACTCATCATTGATCTAACCATTTAAAAAGAGTTCTGTTTCTTCGCTCTGCAACCCCGTTTTGTTGAGGGGTTCCGGGTGCAGTGAGCTGGGATACAATCCCTTCATCAGATAAGTAGTTCAAAAACTCATCGCTGAGTAATCATCAATAAAAGTGACAAAATACTCATAAGCTCCTCTTGCTTTGGTTGACATTGGACCACATACATCTGTGTGAACGATCTCTAACACTTCTTTGGCTCTATTCCCCTTGGCTCCAATTGCCCTCTTGGTCATTTTACCCTCCAAACATGATTCGCAGGTTGGAATTTGTTCAACTTGGAGAAACTCCAGTGAACCGTCTTTCACCAACCTTTGGATCCTCTTTGGATTTATATAACCCAATCTTAGATGCCAAAGAAGTGTCTCGTTCACGTTTTCTTTTGTCGGAAATAGTTGATGTGTTATATGATGCATTTCGTGAGTGGTGTGCACAGTTAATTGTATAGAGATTTTCCATCAATGTCCCGTAACAGATACACTCATCATTTCAAGAAATGATGTCATTCCTATTAGAAGAAACTTAGTGTCCTTTAATCGAATTTTAGAAACTGAAAGTGAATTCTTTCTAAAACTGGGAACATAAAGATAATCTCAAAAAAAACTTTATCTTCAAAAGATAGGTGCACTTCTCCCACTGCTTCAGCTGCCACTCTCGTAGCATCGCCCAGTGTGATGAGGATCTCACTCCCACTAAGTTGTCGGGTCCGTTTGAACCCGTGAAGCCAACATGATTAGTGGATCTCGTATCAACCACTCACGAATGAGAAGTATACGCCGCTAAACAAGTTTCAACAACTAATGCGTGAGAATTACCTTTCTGTCCGTCCCTTTTGGGGTTGGAACAGGCAAAACCTCCATTGTCCTCTCTTACAACAGCTTAAGCACTTCCTCTTTGGATTTTCCTTGACACAACAAGCATTCCTCATCTTACCATTGCCCTTGGCAACAATTGAGTTTTATTGCTTATGGCCTTTTGGTCATCTTCTTTATCTTGCCTTCCCTTGGCCTAGAAGATGAAGACAGACCACTTGCCGTCAAAGCTTGAGTTTGGTGCCTTATCAACATTTCTTGCCTAGACCAAAAGCTTGCAACAAATTAGCTAGCGAGGCCAAAATGCTCAAAAACTTTTTGGGCAGAGAGTGAAGTACCAAATTCATCCGAGTCTCCAGATCATAATCTGCACTAAGAATCTCAAGTTTGTTCAGATGGGCCATCTATTTTGAGGACGTAATCCCTTACGGGTTTGCCCTCCACCATTTTCAGCGACGACATCTCTCGCAAGGTGATCTGACGAGTCCCGCATGTTTTGACTAGTCAGTTGGCTCATCTGATTTTGGTGTGTCAAAAATCCACTTGTGCTTTTGTGCAGTTAGGACAATTATAATTTTTCCAATCAATATAGTTTCCATATTGTATTGACTTTAAGTATAATAACAGTGGATTAAAAGGTAACGACATGCTGAACTGAAATAAATAACTATATGCAAAAGCACAAGTATATCACATGCATCATATTTAAAATCTCAAAAAAAAAATATGAACATGCATCAGCCAACATCTCAAAACAGTTTAAATAAGTCAC
The DNA here is from genome assembly GCA_037126765.1 of Stenogyne calaminthoides. NCBI lineage: Eukaryota > Viridiplantae > Streptophyta > Magnoliopsida > Lamiales > Lamiaceae > Stenogyne > Stenogyne calaminthoides. The sequence goes on from JBBCBC010000038.1 coordinate 1,824,353, forward strand.
GTGGGGTGGGTCATTATTTAAACACATTCAAGCAGGTTACAAACAAGAACAGTTACAAACCTTTAATATCCAGATTAATAGTTGGCTCCCACTTGACTAATATAAAATTGACAGGGACTTCAGGCAAGTATATGCATATCAATTTTATCCTAAGTAATAACCATGATTAAATACAGGATTATTATTTCGCTTTGAACGAGCCTCGTGGGGAGGGTCATCGTCGCCACTAGTAATAACCCACAATCATCCGTTTGGAATTCATTCATGTGAAAGCTATCTTTTGACCGTCCCGTGGGGGGAATTTCTCCAAAAGAATTCACAAATAAATAAATTATGGACGTCAAAATTAATTCAATTTTATTATCCGGAATAAAATTGTCAATTAATTATTTAAACATACTTAGTAATTTTGAAGAGTAGATTTTTCATTGGGCAATTCTCATGCAAACACATTTAAACAAATTAAATAAAGCATAAGAAAAGCACAAAATAAATCAAGCAAAACAAAAAAATAAACATATTGGGCACAAATTATCCAATTGTCATGGTTTGATTTTTCTTGGCTTGATCTTGAAAAACACCGTCTTGAATTTCTCCCACTCGATCGTCTTGAAAAAATACTCCATCTCAAAATGCCACGAAAAGCATTTCTCGCAAAGGATGCGCCAAGATCCGCCGCCATTCCGACGACGGCCGCTTCGCGCCTAAGCGACCTCGGCGGGATCGGCGACTCTCGGCGGCGTGCGGCGCTGCTCTCGTCGCGCATCATCAGCCAGCGCTTCGCCCGCGGTTCTCGCTCTCGCGCCGCGCCCGGTGCGCTCCGTCCGTCCACAGCACGCTCGCGCCGCGGTCGCAGTGAAGTCGCCTAAGCGCCCGCCCGTCGTGCCGGATCCTGTAGCTCTCGCCCTCGGCCTCACCGGCGCCCGTCGTGCTGTGGCGTCCGCGTCGCCGCGGCGTGCCTCACCCAGCGCGTTTCGCGGCGCGCCGCCCCACCTCGCCCGGTTTTGGATTTTCATCCTTTAATTTTTATCTCCGTCCTCGTTTTCGATCCGGTTACAATTTATTTACAAAAAAATAAATAAACCTAGATCTGAACTAGTCTATTACATTGATCAAATCAAACAAATCTAATCTGCCGTGGATTTTCTCGCGAGCAAGCGAATCGAGCGAATCGAATTAAAAAACCACAGTTTATATGCATGCATAAATAAACACATTAAATTTCATGACAATTGGATACCTGCAAAACGGATCTAGCAATTCTACTATCTAATTTCAAATTTAATGTCCACGAATTAAATTACAATTTAAAAAATTCAGAGCCCGAAACCGTGGCTCTGATACCAGTTGTTGGGAAATAAGTTGCACATATCTATTCGGGGTGAATATTTAAATACAAATTTAATTCTTATAATTATTACTAGCATGAATTAATCCTATATTAATTCAAATAATAATCCAACAACATATCATGCATATAATAATTCACGTAAAACCTACGCATGCGGAATTCTACTAGTTTACGTGAACGTACCTCTTGGGATGACAACGGTGTGGCTGAATAGACTAACCGTAAGGACTTCCCAAGTATTCCCTTAGCCCTCGTTCGACTATCCGGTGGAAGGATACTTGTGAACGATTTAACAAAAGGAAAATAAATTATGTTGCACCACCTTTGTGGATTTACTAATTTTTCCAGCACATGGAATTGTACTTGAAAATGAAAGAATCATCCCCTATTTATAGAGGCCAAGGTGGTCGAAATTTTTGTGCTAAAACAATGTGGGAAAATATTTTCTTGATCTCCAAGAAATCTTGAATATATCTCCTATATTCTTTTTCCCATAATTATAATATTCCACAAAAATCCACCTACTCTATTTGCTATGGATTTCGAAAATAATGAGGTTCAAGATTCCAAGATTTGAATCTTCTTGAATTTATGAGATATCCTTGTATTTCAAGAAATACATATCTTCCATAATATCTTTTCAAGAAAATCAAGAAAATCTTTCTTGCCCTTTATTTTCTAATTTTCGAAAAACACAATATAGATAACCAAGTGGGAGATTTATTGAATTTAATGAGATAATCTTGTATTCCAAGAATACATATCTTCATTCCATAACAAAATTCAAAGAAAATCTTTCTCCCATTATATCTATAAATTTCGAAATTTTCTTGGAAAAAATAACAACAATATTTATTTTATTTTAATCACCTTTTCAGTTAATGGACTATATGTTGGGCTACTTAGGGGGCCTTTAGGAGAATTAAGATTGGACCTTCTAGTGGACCTTGAATATCTAATGTTGAGCCACAATATTATTCAAGCCCATAAATATTAATTAATCCCACTACATAATTAATATTGCACTATCCATCTTAACCCATATTACAGTCAATATGTCTCCCGGTCATTATTTCCCGTGTTTAAGATTATCTAGCCCATTAATTAATTCAAGCCACTGGAATAGCTTTCCATTAATTAATATATTTTATCCTTGGTCAAGGAACGGTTCAACATTATTATCCATACCGGAAACTAATTCCACTTGCAAGATTTGGTATGATAAAGTTTATGAACCTCCCAAGGGGGCAAATCGAACAAGCGTACTTGCACACGATAGTTACCAATCCCACGTGATCCTATTTAAGGAACGAAGATTGAGAAATAACGAACCACTGAGGTCTAATTCTTCCTTGTTCAGTTCTGAAGAATTTATCCTCCTGTAGGTCCTATTCAGTGCATCAGTCATGCACTAGTGTAATCTCTTGGTCAAGACAAGTCAATCTGAGCCTTACACTTCAACCTTTCACGATGGACTGTTCATTTCCATCTAGGTCGTGAATGGCGGACTTTTAGTTACAAGGGACTGTTAATTTAATATTTTGTGATCTGGTATCACTAAATTAACTACAATGTAACATGTATGACTTATTGAACAGTTATGCAGTAAATATATGTAACATTCGATAATATTTAACGCATCAGTGATAAACAATTTATTTCAGTAAATAAGTCTGAAAATTCAGTTTCGATTATACAAAGTAAAAACATACTTTCCAGTATAATCCCAACAATCTTCTCCTAGAATTAAGGAGACAACCGTTGTACTCTTTCTTTAAAATAGGAGTACATCCATCACCAAAAGTATCGGTGATTTTCTTCAATCACACATGGTATCAGCCATATCGGTCCACACCCAAACTTAATCATCTTCTCTCTTCCAAAAATTCATCGTTCTCAATTCTTTCTGCATAAAATCTCGACCTAGACCCCGTTGGATTTTTCTCATTGCCTGGCTTTTGTGACCAAGTCCCCGTCACAGAAATCACTCCCTTCTCCCTTATTTCTTAAAGATCGGACTTTTCTTTTGTCGTCGCCTCTGTAATGGCCGCCAACCCCAATGATCCGATCCCAATTGCAGCGATGAGCGCCATGATTCGTATCCATCTTTCATCCACAAATTATTTAGCCTGGAAAAAGCAAGATTTACCTATAATTGAATCGTATGATCTCCTCGAATTTATTGATGGCACAACGGTCGCGCCATCCCCCACCCTCACTGCCGACAATGGCAGCATCACTCCCAACCCAGAATACGCCGTTTGGCGAAAGAAAGATAAAAAACTTCTCTCTGTAATCGTTTCAACACTAACCGAAGTCCACGAAAGCACCACTGCTCGGGCGGCGTGGTTAGCCCTGGAGGAAGCTTTTTCTCATTCATCCATGTCCAGGACAAATCAACTCCGGGAGCAGCTTCTCTCACTATGCCGTGACAATATATCAGTCGAGGAATATGGGTACCGATTCAAGTCCCTATGCGATCAACTGGCCGCCATTAACCGCCCTATTCCAAAATCAGACAAGTCGCACTGGTTCCTTCGAGGTTTAGGGCTCCAGTTCGCCAATTTCGCAGACACCCGTATGGCTATGGAGTCCATCCCTTCGTTTCGTAACATTCTTCACCAAGCGATCCAGTACGATATCATGCTCAAATCGATGGAAGGCACCGCTCCCTCTGTACCGGCTGCCTTCGTCGCTAATGGCAATGGGTCGAGCTCCCAGCAATCCCGCGGAAGTGGTGGTTCGAACAACCAATGGCTTCCCAATCGTGGCACAGGTTCATACAATCAGCAGCGCACCAACAACCCCTCTGGTACGTTTGGTCAGCCTGCTCATGGTTCTTCGTCCCAAGGTTTCAGTGGTAACACTCATAACGGGGGGAGTGGGGGTCGCAAACTATATGTACCCCATTGTCAACTCTGTCGGGGAGAACACTATGCCGACAAATGCCCAATTTTCCTAAATTCCAGGGCCTCGCCTACTGCTCAACTTGCTCAGGCATTCAATTCCTCCTGCAACGTCACTGAACCCGTATCCGACTGGTATCTGGACTCTGGAGCCTCTGCTCACATGACTTCTCAGTAAACTGCCTTGGACAAATTCGAACCCTATACTGGTAACGGTTCTGTCATCGTTGGTAATGGTGAATCCTTACAAATTTCTCATATTGGTACTAGCAAGTTAACAAATGATGTGAATTTACTTGACGTATTAGTTGTTCCCAATATTACGAAAAATCTTTTGTCTATTAGCAAACTCACCGCTGATTACCCTGTTGATGTTATTTTTTCTGACACACATTTTACCATTCAGAATCGAGCCACAAAGAGGATCCTTGCACAAGGTAGATGTGATAAAGGCATTTATGTCCTTGATCGGGCGATACCTGCTTTAGTTGCTGCTGTTCGATCCAGAGGTCTAAACGCTAGGTACAATTTATGGCACTTACGTTTGGGGCATGTCCCATTTTCAGTTATTTCTCGTTTAAATAAACTAGGGCACTTAACTGTTTCGTCTATGTTACCTGACCCTACTATCTGCTCCTCTTGCCAGATAGCAAAAAGCAAACGTTTATCTTTTCCTTTGAATGAAAAATATGTTATATCTGTTTTAGATTTAATTTATTGTGATCTGCGGGGTCCTGCTCCAGTAAATACTAGTCATGGTTTTCCTTATTATGCTGCTTTTGTTGATGATTTCTCTCGCTTTACATGGTTGTTCCCAATACGTGTGAAGTCTGATTTTTTTTTTGATGTTTTAGTACGTTTTCACACCTTTGTTTGCAACCAATTCTCTACTACTGTGAAAATCGTTCAAAGTGATGGGGGTACTGAGTTTGTTAATAATCGTGTTGTTGAATTCATGACCTCTCACGGAATCCATCACCGGATTTCTTGCCCTTATACACCTCAACAAAACGGAAGGGCCGAAAGGAAGCATCGCCACATTGCCGAAATGGGTTTGTCCATGATGTTTCATGCTAATGCTCCTGCCTCTCTATGGTTTGATGCTTTTACAACCGCTGTTTTTGTGATTAACCGCTTACACTCTTCCATTTTGGGTGACAAATCTCCTTTTAAACTTTTATTTCATAGTTCCCCGAATTATGCCCTTTTCAAGCCTTTTGGTTGCAGGGTGTTTCCATACCTAAGGGACTACGCGGCGAACAAGTTAGCTCCTCGCAGTCGTCCATGCATCTTCCTCGGTTACAATAGCATCCAGAAAGGGTTTCAGTGTTATGACCCAGAATTGACTCGTGTGTTTGTCACTCGCCACACTCAATTTGATGAAACAAACTTTCCTTTCTCTGTGTCCGCACAACCATCATCCCCTCCAGACACTGAGCTCAGTACTTTCTTTGATGTTGCTTGGACACCCCAACGTACGATCTCTCAAACTTCCACTACCTTCCCAAATCCTGTACCACTCAACCCATCCAGGTTACCCTCTACCCCTTTGATCCTGTTGGAAGACAAAACACCTGCTCCGGTTCACAATCCCACTCCAAGACCACCCCTATCACCGTAGCCGGAACCACCACAACCAGCACCACAAAACCCGGTCCCACCACCAGCACCACCCGGTCCTTCTCACCATATGGTTACTCGGGCCCGTTCTGGCATCTTCAAGCCCCGTTACCAAGTCGACCTAGCCTCTACTGCTTTGCTCTCCGCTCTTGTCGCCGCCTCGGAACCTCGTGGATTCAAGTCTGCAGCCAAATCACCACACTGGCTAGCCGCCATGCAAGAAGAGATAGATGCCCTTCGTACAAATGACACTTGGGATTTGGTCCCTCGTCCTCCTCACACGAACATTGTTGGCTCAAAATGGATCTTTCGTACAAAATTTCATACGGATGGTTCTATCGAACGCCACAAGGCTCGTCTGGTTGCTCAAGGTATCACTCAAGTACCCGGCACTAACTTTCATCACACTTTCAGCCCCGTGGTCAAAGCATCAACCGTTCGAGTAATCTTGTCCATCTCGGTCCACCGAAATTGGTCCCTCCACCAAGTAGACGTCAAAAATGCATTTCTCAATGGTATTCTAGAAAAACCAGTTTTCATGGCTCAACCTCCAGGTTTTGTGGATACTCGATTTCCTGATCACGTATGTAGATTAAAGAAAGCTCTCTATGGTCTTCGTCAGGCTCCGCTTGCTTGGTTTCAAAGGTTCAGTAACTTCCTCATTGGTCTCGGCTTTTCTCAGAGTCGTTCCGATTCTTCCTTGTTTTGCTTTCAACAAGGAACCACAACTATATTTTTGCTACTTTATGTCGACGACATTATTGTCACCGGAAATGATCCTGCTGCTATTCAGAAATTTATAAAGCACGCGCATCACGAATTTGCTATTAAGGACTTGGGAAAATTAAGTTACTTTCTCGGTTTGGAAATTTCTTACACATCAAATGGTTTGCTCATCGGTCAAGCCAAATATGCTCTTGACATTCTTGAACGGGCAGAGCTCTTGGAGGCTAAACCAGTCAGCACCCCTTTGGCTGCCGGTGAAGCTCTTGTTTGTTAAGGGAGTCCCTTTCGTGATCCTACACTCTATCGTTCGCTTGTGGGGGCCCTGCAATACTTAGCAATCACACGCCCAGACCTCTCCTTTGCAGTCAATCATGTTAGTCAATTTTTGCAATCTCCGACTGACGATCACTTTTCCGCTGTCAAACGGATTCTACGTTATGTCAAGGGCACAGTCAACTTCGGTCTCTCTGTTGTCCGCCGTCCGGACCTCTCTATCATTGGTTATTCTGATGCCGATTGGGCTCGTTGCACTGAGAAACGTCGCTCCACTTACAGGTACTTGATCTTTCTTGGAGGCAACTTAGTATCTTGGAGTGCGAAGAAACAACCTACAGTTGCTCGATCGAGTTGCGAATCTGAATATCGTGCCATGGCAAATGCTGCTGCTGAACTAGTTTGGTTATCCAACTTGTTACAGGAGCTCAAAATTCTTCCCCCTGTCCAACCTCAACTACTGTGCGATAACAAGAGCGCTATCTTCCTCAGTCAAAACCCGATAGCTCACAAACGGGCAAAACACATCGACCTGAATTATCATTTTGTACGCGAATTAGTTTCTTCCGGAAAATTATTAACTCGCTTTGTTCCTTCTCATCTCCAGTTAGCTGATGTTTTCACCAAAAGTCTACCTCGCCCAGCTTTCAAATTTCTAGGGTCCAAGCTTTGCGTCGGCTTTCATCCCACGCAGCGCTTGACGGGGGGTAATAGGGAAAATAAAGAAAGTATACGGTAGTTTATTTTTTAATTCAATTCTTGTAATTATATATTAGGTAACTTCTCATCTTGTTGTATTTTGTTGTAATCTTCTCCTATAATTAAGGAGACAACCGTTGTACTCTTTCTTTAAAATAGGAATACATCCATCACCAAAAGTATCGGTGATTTTCTCCAATTACACACACCTCTCTCAAAGTGTTAAAACGTCAATGTCCAACTTATGTCCCGTCTCACTGGGAGACGGTTTCATGCCAGTGTGATAGTTAATTATCTAGTGAGTATGTTCAATTATTGTGGAGAAATTGTTACAAATTTACAATTTTTACCCTCTCATACACAGCAAAAATGTTCAAGATACGATTTTTTTTTTATATAAATCATAATATGGCCTCATTTATTTCATGATGGTGGAGGTGGCTTATGATGACAGTTACTTAAATCAATCAAGTCTCGTATATAAAACATTGAAAATCATTTGAGAATCTTATACTAATTAAATAAATGATATATTTCTGAACAGTACAAGTATTAAGTATGACAAAATATATAGATCAGTGCAAATATTACTTCCTTTTCGTGGTTTATATATGGTCACTGCAAATTCTCTCCAAACATAATTGGAAATTGGACTATATAATAGTTTTCATTTTAATAGTATAGTATTTTTTTTTTCCGACCCCAATAGTATATTATTTTATGACCAGGGATTTCACATTTTTGTACGAATATATGTCTTGATAATATATATACATAAATGATGGATGTGCTCATTTTTATAATTAAGCAAAGGGTGGGTCTCATGTGCACCCGGGTGCACCGTGCACTCATAGTGCATTTTAGAAGCGTTCAACTATACAAAACATAAACGTGCAACTATTCCAAACAGAAGCACACAACTATGTTTCTATATTAACAATTGCACTTTTCTGTGTAAATAAATCGCACTTTTTAGCGTAACAAATTACATGCTTTTAAAATGAACTATGAGTGCACGGTGCACCCGGGTGTATACAAGCCTAGCCTTAAGCAAATATATATCGGTTTGATTCCCCTGTTTCACTTTTTTTATTTCATTGGTGTTTTATCCTTCTGAATTTTTAACACATATGGTGATTCGTTGAATATTTTTTATTATTTCACGTGTCATTATATCCATTTATAAAATATAAAATGAAACACCAATTATAAAATATGTGATCTCATTCCAATATATATATCAGAAAAAAGTGCAACACTTGTTTCCTCTTTTAGCTATGCACGCATTTATTTTTCTGCTACGTTTTCATGGCTACTGTGATGCCAAAAATTCATTAGTCTCGAATTAATAATTAACCAAACCACTACTACACATTTAAGTTTGGAGATCCCCACTTGAACAGCTCTTATTTCAAACAGCTCTCCAAGTTTAAGCTTGGAGAGCGGTTTTATTTTAAAAAAAAAAAAAATTAAACAGCGGTTAAAAAACGCTTTGCAAGTTCACTGAGAGAGCGGTTCATAACCGCTCTCCAAGTGAGAAATCAGAATTATATATAAACGTGGGTTCAGTACCAGAACCCCCATTTCCACTCAAACGTGGGTCCAAGTCGATGGAGGCGCGATATCGTGGATCGAACAAAGGTTATGCACGAATAAGAGAAAATATGGTGAGATCAAAATCCTAACTTTTAATTTTTTTTATATATTCACTTTTAATATATCTAATAAAGGAACACGTTCATCATTATCGTAGAAAGAAGAAAGAAGAAAAGCTGGAGAGAGTGAGCCTATTGTTACCCGTTTCGACTTATTTCAGACTACCAGAAAGGGTCGAGACGGGAATATTCACGATCCCAGTGCACAGCGTATAATTGAAGAAGCGGTAATCTATCCATTAATTTATCTTTCAATTACAAACTATTATTTCTAAACAAATAATTAAATAATAATCTTTTGTTTTTGTGATTCAGGAGCGACTATCTCAGACCATGACGCCCGACGACATCCGCATTATCGGCCCTGATGATCTGTTTGGACGGGCTATAGGTAGCCAGGAGCATCCCGGCCGCTTACGGAATGTCGGATATGGCGTAATGAAGACATCATTAGCGATGGCACCTGGTCTTCAAACCATGAATATGGTGGGTATACTAAAGGAACAGGTTGCCAAGTTGGCTAAAGATGTGGAACGTTTGAGGTCTGAGAGAAGAACGAGCCACGGAATGTCGTCGAGTGGAGCAAGCTGTGAACATAGTGTCGCTAATGTCATGTTTTCAGCTAATCCTACGGACGACTTTATTGAGGCACTTCAAAACGTCTCTCAGGTATCAGATGTGCATGTCTCACATTTGTTTTAATTAAAGACTAGTGTATTAAAATTTTCTAACTAAATATCTTATTCAAACAGCCACCGACCTTTTGCTACCTTTATTTGGAGGATCCCGATTGGTTGGTGGCCACAGGAACGTTTTACAGCTCCCATGAAATGATTCATGGTCATCCCATCACTCCTGGTTTTGTGAGGGTCACACTCGATGTAGCCGTAGTCGGACAAGAGGATTCAGCGGTGCCAAAACCAATCGATGGAGCCAAAATCACGGTCGAACAATGGTCGGGGCACTTCATCGAATGGCGAGCAACAGTCTCTCTAGCACCATGAGGGTAAAATATATATTATTAAAGTTCATTATCTTTTTGTGGTTCTAAATAATATTACAAATTGATTGTAGAATCTGTCGACACCACAAATGCCTCAGAAGAAATCACCACAAAAGGCTAAAGAGAAATCGAGGGGTGTCGTAGACAGTCAGAGGGGGAGAACGAGGGACTCCACTGCGCACAGACTTGGTTATCCCATGATTGGAGACTTAGATCACGATGACTATGTACAGTCTAGGGTGCACCGAATGGTATCGTCTAATGCTTTCGAGATCGTCACAGTTCCCATGCTTGTTCACTTTCATCAGAATACTTTCCAAGAATTCGTGAGTGAGGAACATGTGCATGAAGTCTTGAAGAACGAGTGGTTGAGTGCAACCACCATAGCCCTTTACCTCAGGTATGTGTTTACTAATTCTCAATATATGTTGGTTAAAGATATTTGGGTGAGGTATATCTCTCCAGAGATACCCGAGCAAGTGGAATGTACTCCTTCGTCTCCCCCCAAGTGTCTTGCATAATGGGTGATAGGGTACAAACAATGGATGGGTTAGTTAATCATACGCTGAATCAAACTGGGAGCGATCATCTCATTTTTTGGCCAACAAATGTGGGGTGAGCGCAATAAACATTTCGTTAAAATTTGTATTCATGTTTATAGTATTTGCACATATATATGCTAAATTTGCAGTAAATTTTAATATTCTCAATATAATATAGGAACCATTTGGTGCTGATCGTCATACACATGAATACATTAACTGTGTATTTTATGGACCCAGCTCAGGATGGAGTTCATTCAAATCGCCCTGATCTTGTTTCATATATGGAAGTGTAAGTTCATTTTTAATGTTCTATATAATGATTTGTTTTACTTTTAAAATTATGCATATTTAATCTTTTTTTTTAATTATAATAATAATAATGTGATGACGATGTATCGGAGTCGCTTCTGAGTCAAGGTTCAAGATCTAAGTTAAATAAAGTGAACTGGATTAACATTAAGGTAAATTTAATTTAGTAAATTATCAAATTACAAGAAAGAAATCATAATTCTAATATGTGATTATAATTGCTAATCAATAGGTTCCGAGGCAACGAGACAAATGAACATTGTGGACATTTTGTGTGTTGCTTTATTGAAGATATAATCTGCACTTCTCTAACGAACATTCCTCTCAATGTAAGTCAATTTATCGATTTATTTAAATTATTATTGATTGAATAAAAATTCATATTATATTGATTAATTCGTTGTTTGCAGTTTGCCTAGGAACGGTTCAACATTATTATCCATACCGGAAACTAGTTCCACTTGCAAGATTTGGTAGGATAAAACGTATGAACCTCCCAAGGGGGCAAATCGAACAAGCGTACTTGCACACGATTCTCCGTATTAAATCTTAGCAATCGCATGTGACCAATAATATTGCCCAAGATATAGAGTATTGAATCTCATTGATTCTCTTCCCGTAATAAGTCAAAGCAATAGTTACCAACCACACACAATCCTATTTAAGGGACGAAGATTAAGAAATAACTAACCAATGAGGTCTAATTCTTCCTAGTTCAGTTCTGAAGAATTTGTCCTCCTGTAGGTCCTCTTCAATGCACCAGTCATGCATTAGTGTAATCTCTTGGTCAAGACAAACCAATCTGAGCCTTACACTACAACCTTTCACGATGGATTGTTCATTTCCATCTAGGTCGTGAATGGTGTACTTTTAGTTACAAGGAACCGTTAATTTAATCTTTCGTGATCGGTATCACTAAATTAACTACAATGTAACACGATTATTTATTGAACAGTTATGCAAATAAATATATGTAACATTCGATGATATTTAAAGCATCGATGATAAACAATTTATTTCAATAAATAAGTCCGAAATTTGACCGATTATACAAAGTAAAAGCATACTTTCCAAAGATAATCCCAACAAGCACCATCGCCGGGCGGCGTGGTTAGCCCCGGAGGAAGCTTTTTCTCATTCATCCATGTCGGGGCAAATCAACTCCGGGGAGCAACTTCTCTCACTACGCCGTGACAATATGTCATCGAGGAATATGGGTGCCGATTCAAGTCCCTATGCGATGAATGGCCGCCATTAACCGCCATGTTCCAAAATCGACAAGTCGCCTTTGGTTCCTTCGAGGTTTAGGGCTCCGGTTCGCCCGATTTCGCGCAGACACCCATATGGCTATGGAGTCCGTCCCTTCGTTTAGTAACATTCTTCACCAAGCGATCCGAAGCGATATCATGCTCAAATCGATGGAAGGCATTTCTCCCTCTGCATCGGCCGCTTTCGTCGCTAATGGCAATGGGTCGCCTCCCAAAGAATCCCCGCGGAAGTGGTGGTTCGAACAACCAATGGCGCCCCAATCGTGGGGCACGAGTTCATACAATCAGCAGCAAGACCAACAATCCCTACCGTTCGTTTGGTCACCGCTCGTGGTTCTTTGTCCCAAGGTTTCACGCAGTAACACTCATAACGGGGGTGGGGCATAAACCATATGTACCCCGTTGTCAACTTCGTCGGGAGAACACTATGCCGACAAATGCCCAATTTTCCTAAATTCGGGGCCTCCCTCTTTCGCTCAACTTGCTCAGGCATTCAATTCCTCCTGCAACGTCACTGAACCCGTATCCGACTGGTATCTGGACTCTGGAGCCTCTGCTCACATGACTTCTTAGCAAACTGCCTTGGACAACTGGTAACAGTTCTGTCATCGTTGGTAACGGTGACTCCTTACAAATTTCTCATATTGGTACTAGCAAGTTAACAAATGATGTGAATTTACTTGACGTATTAGTTGTTCCCCATATTACGAAAAATCTTTTGTCTATTAGCAAACTCACCGCTGATTACCCTGTTGATGTTGTTTTTTCTGACACACATTTTACCATTCAGAATCGAGCCACAAAGAGGATCCTTGCAAAAGGTAGATGTGATAAAGGCCTTTATGTCCTTGATCGGGCAGTACCTGCTTTAGTTGCTGCTGTTCGATCCAGAGGTCTAAAAGCTAGCTACAATTTATGGCACTTACGTTTGGGGCATGTCCCATTTTCAGTTATTTCTCGTTTAAATAAACTAGGGCACTTAACTGTTTCGTCTGTGTTACCTGACCCTACTATCTGCTCCTCTTGCCAGATGGCAAAAAGCAAACGCTTATCTTTTCCTTTGAATGAAAAACGTGTTATATCTGTTTTATATTTAATTCATTGTGATCTGTGGGGTCCTGCTCCAGTAAATACTAGTCATGGTTTTTCTTATTATGCTGCTTTTGTTGATGATTTCTCTCGCTTTACATGGTTGTTCCCATTACGTGCGAAGTCTGAATTATTTGATGTTTTAGTACGTTTTCACACCTTTGTTTGCAACCAATTCTTTACTACTGTGAAAATCTTTCAAAGTGATGGGGGTACTGAGTTTGTTAATAACCGTGTTGTTGAATTCATGACCTCTCACGGAATCCATCACCGGATTTCTTGCCCTTATACACCTCAACAAAACGGAAGGGCCGAAAGGAAGCATCGCCACATTGCCGAAACGGGTTTGTCCATGATGTTTCATGCTAACGCTCTTGTCTCTCTATGGTTTGATGCTTTTACAACCGCTGTTTTTGTGATTAACCGCTTACCCTCTTCCATTTTGGGTGACAAATCTCCTTTTGAACTTTTATTTCATAGTTCCCCGAATTATGCCATTTTCAAGCCTTTTGGTTGCAGGGTGTTTCCATACCTAAGGGACTACGCGGCGAACAAGTTAGCTCCTCGCAGTCGTCCATGCATCTTCCTCGGCTACAATAGCAACCAAAAAGGGTTTCGGTGTTATGACCCAGAATCGACTCGTGTGTTTGTCACTCGCCACGCTCAATTTGATGAAACAAACTTTCCTTTCTCTGTGTCCGCACAACCATCATCCCCTCCAGACACTGAGCTCAGTACTTTCTTTGATGTTGCTTGGACACCCCAACGTACGATCTCTCAACCTTCCACTACCTTCCCAAATCCTACACCACTCAACCTATCCAGGTTACCCTCTACCCCTTTGATCCTCTTGGAAGACGAAACACCTCCTCCGGTTCACAATCCCACTCCAACACCACCCCTATCGCCGCAGCCGGAACCACCACAACCGGCACCACAAAACCCGGTCCCACCACCAGCACCACCAGGTCCTTCTCACCATATGGTTACTCAGGCCCGTTCTGGCATCTTCAAGCCCCGTTACCCGGTCGACCTAGCCTCTACTGCTTTGCTCTCCGCTCTTGTCGCCGCCTCGGAACCTCGTGGATTCAAGTCCGCAGCCAAATCACCACACTGGCTAGCCGCCATGCAAGAAGAGATAGATGCCCTTCATACAAATGACACTTGGGATTTGGTCCCTTGTCCTCCTCACACGAACATTGTTGGCTCAAATGGATCTTTCGTACAAAATTTCATGCGGATGGTTCTATCGAACGCCACAAGGCTCGTCTGGTTGCTCAAGGTTTCACTCAAGTACCCGGCACTGACTTTCATCACAGTTTTAGCCCCGTGGTCAAAGCATCAACCGTTCGAGTAATCTTGTCCATCTCGGTCCACCGAAATTGGTCCCTCCACCAACTAGACGTCAAAAATGTATTTCTCAATGGTATTCTAGAAAAACCAGTTTTCATGGCTCAACCTCCAGGTTTTGTGGATACTCGATTTCCTGATCACGTATGTCGATTAAATAAAGCTCTATATGGTCTTCGTCAAGCTCCGCTTGCTTGGTTTCAAAGGTTCAGTAACTTCCTCATTGGTCTCGGCTTTTCTCAGAGTCGTTCCGATTCTTCCTTGTTTTGCTTTCAACAAGGAACCACAACTATATTTTTGCTACTTTATGTCGACGACATTATTGTCACCGGAAATGATCCTGCTGCTATTCAGAAATTTATAAAGCACGCGCATCACGAATTTGCTATTAAGGACTTGGGAAAATTAAGTTACTTTCTCGGTTTGGAAATTTCCTACACATCAAATGGTTTGTTCATCGGTCAAGCCAAATATGCTCTTGACATTCTTGAACGGGCAGAGCTCTTGGAGGCTAAACCAGTCAGCACCCCTTTGGCTGCCGGTGAAGCTCTTGTTTGTTAAGGGAGTCCCTTTCGTGATCCTACACTCTATCGTTCGCTTGTGGGGGCCCTGCAATACTTAACAATCACACGCCCAGACCTCTCCTTTGCAGTCAATCATGTTAGTCAATTTTTGCAATTTCCGACTGACGATCACTTTTCCGCTGTCAAACGGATTCTACGTTATGTCAAGGGCACAGTCAACTTCGGTCTCTCTTTTGTCCGCCGTCCGGACCTCTCT
Organism: Stenogyne calaminthoides; assembly: GCA_037126765.1. Classification (NCBI taxonomy): domain Eukaryota; kingdom Viridiplantae; phylum Streptophyta; class Magnoliopsida; order Lamiales; family Lamiaceae; genus Stenogyne; species Stenogyne calaminthoides. Next base: position 1,839,927 of record JBBCBC010000038.1, read on the forward strand.
ATCATTGGTTATTCTGATGCCGATTGGGCTCGTTGCACCGAGAAACGTCGCTCCACTTACGGGTACTCGATCTTTCTTGGAGGCAACTTAGTATCTTGGAGTGCGAAGAAATAACCTACAGTTGCTCGATCGAGTTGCGAATCTGAATATCGTGCCATGGCAAATGCTGCTGCTGTACAAGTTTGGTTATCCAACTTGTTACAGGAGCTCAAAATTCTTCCCCCTGTCCAACCTCAACTACTGTGCGATAACAAGAGCGCTATCTTCCTCAGTCAAAACCCGATAGCTCACAAACGGGCAAAACACATCGACCTCGATTATCATTTTGTACACGAATTAGTTTCTTCCGAAAAATTATTAACTTGCTTTGTTCCTTCTCATCTCCAGTTAGCTGATGTTTTCACCAAAAGTCTACCTCGCCCAGCTTTCGAATTTCTACGGTTCAAGCTTTGCGTCGGCTTTCATCCCACGCAGCGCTTGACGGGGGGGTAATAGGGAAAATAAAGAAAGTATACGGTAGTTTATTTTTTAATTCAATTCTTGTAATTATATATTAGGTAACTTCTCATCTTGTTGTATTTTGTTGTAAACTTCTCCTATAATTAAGGAGACAACCGTTGTACTCTTTCTTTAAAATGGGAGTACATCCATCACCAAAAGTATCGGTGATTTTCTCCAATCACACACACCTCTCTCAAAGTGTTAAAGCGTCAATGTCCAACTTATGTCCCGTCTCACTGGGAGACGGTTTCATGCCAGTGTGATAGTTAATTATCTAGTGAGCATGTTCAATTATTGTGGAGAAATTGTTACAAATTTACAATTTTTACCCTCTCATACACAGCAAAAATGTTCAAGATACGATTTTTTTTTTTTTATATAAATCATAATACGGCCTCATTTATTCCATGATGGTGGAGGTGGCTTATGATGACAGTTACTTAAATCAATCAAGTCTCGTATATAAAACATTGAAAATAATTTGAGAATCTTATACTAATTAAATAAATGACATATTTCTGAACAGTACAATTATTAAGTATGACAAAATATATAGATCAGTGCAAATATTACTTCCTTTTCGTGGTTTATATATGGTCACTGCAAATTCTCTCCAAACATAATTGGAAATTGGACTATATAATAGTTTACATTTTAATAGTATAGTATTTTTTTTTTTCCGACCCCAATAGTATATTATTTTATGACTAGGGATTTCACATTTTTGTACGAATATATGTCTTGATAATATATATACATAAATGATGGATGTGCTCATTTTTATAATTAATCAAAGGGTGTGTCTAATGTGTACCCGGGTGCACCGTGCACTCATAGTGTATTTTAGAAGCGTTCAACTATACAAAACATAAACGTGCAACTATTCCAAACAGAAGCACACAACTATATTTCTATATTAACAATTGCACTTTTCTGTGTAAATAAATCGCACTTTTTAGCGTAACAAATTACATGCTTTTAAAATGAACTATGAGTGCACGGTGCACCCGGGTGTATACAAGCCTAGCCTTAAGCAAATATATATCGGTTTGATTCCCCTGTTTCACTTTTTTTATTTCATTGGTGTTTTATCCTTCTGAATTTTTAACACATATGGTGATTCGTTGAATATTTTTTATTGTTTCACGTGTCATTATATCCATTTATAAAATATAAAGTGAAACACCAATTATGAAATATGTGATCTCATTCCAATATATATATCAGAAAAAAGTGCAACACTTGTTTCCTCTTTTAGCTATGCACGCATTTATTTTTCTGCTACGTTTTCATGGCTACTCACTACTGTGATGCCAGAAATTCATTAGTCTCGAATTAATAATTAACCAAACCACTACTACACATTTAAGCTTGGAAAGCCCCACTTGAACAACCCTTATTTCAAACAGCTCTCCAAGTTTAAGCTTGGAGAGCGGTTTATTTTAAAAAAAAAAAAAAAATTAGACAGCGGTTAAAAAACGCTTTGCAAGTTCACTTAGAGAGCGGTTCATAACCGCTCTCCAAGTGAGAAATCAGAATTATAAATAAACGTGGGTTCAGTACCAGAACCCCCATTTCCACTCAAACGTGGGTCCAAGTCGATGGAGACGCGATATCGTGGATCGAACAAAGGTTATGCACGAATAAGAGAAAATATGGTGAGATCAAAATCCTAACTTTTTATTTTTTTTATATATTCACTTTTAATATATCTAATAAAGGGACACGTTCATCACTATCGTAGAAAGAAGAAAGAAGAAAAGCTGGAGAGAGTGAGCCTATTATTACCCGTTTCGACTTATTTCAGACTACCAGAAAGGGTCGAGACGGGAATATTCACGATCCCAGTGCACAGCGTATAATCGAAGAAGCGGTAATCTATCCATTAATTTATCTTTCAATTACAAACTATTATTTTTAAACAAATAATTAAATAATAATATTTTGTTTTTGTGATTCAGGAGCGTCTATCTCAGACCATGACGCCCGACGACATCCGCATTATCGGCCCTGATGATCTGTTTGGACGGCTATAGGTCGCCAGGAGCATCCAGGCCGCTTATGGAGTGTCGGATATGGCGTAACGAAGACATCATTAGCGATGGCACCTGGTCTTCAAGCCATGAATATGGTGGGTATACTAAAGGAACAGGTTGCCAAGTTGGCTAAAGATGTGGAACGTTTGAGGTCTGAGAGAAGAACGAGCCACAGAATGTCGTCGAGTGGAGCAAGCTGTGAACATAGTGTCGCTAATGTCATGTTTTCAGCTAATCCTACGGACGACTTTATTGAGGCACTTCAAAACGTCTCTCAGGTATCAGATGTGCATGTCTCACATTTGTTTTAATTAAAGACTCGTGTATTAGAATTTTCTAACTAAATATCTTATTCAAACAGCCACCGACCTTTTGTTACCTTTATTTGGAGGATCCCGATTGGTTGGTGACCACAGGAATGTTTTACAGCTCCCATGAAATGATTCATGGTCATCTCATCACTCCTGGTTTTGTGAGGGTCACACTCGATGTAGCCGTAGTCGGACAAGAGGATTCAGCGGTGCCAAAACCAATCGATGAAGCCGTCACAGTCGGAACAGCGGTCGAGCTCTTCATCGAATGGCCGAGCAACTTGGTCTCTAGCACCATGAGGGTAAAATATATGTTATTAAAGTTCATTATCTTGTTTGTGGTTCTAAATAATATTACAAATTGATTGTAGAATCTGCCGACACCACAAATGCCTCAGAAGAAATCACCACAAAAGGCTAAAGAGAAATCGAGAGGTGTCGTAGACAGTCAGAGGGGGAGAATGAGGGACTCCACTGCGCGCAGACTTGGTTATCCCATGACTGGAGACTTAGATCACGATGATTATGTACAGTCTAGGGTGCACCGAATGGTATCGTCTAATGCTTTTGAGATCGTCACAGTTCCCATGCTTGCTCACTTTCATCAGAATACTTTCCAAGAATTCGTGAGTGAGGAACATGTGCATGAAGTCTTGAAGGACGAGTGGTTGAGTGCAACCACCATAGCCCTTTACCTCAGGTATGTGTTTACTAATTCTCAATATATGTTGGTTAAAGATATTTGGGTGAGGTATATCTCTCCAGAGATACCCGAGCAAGTGGAATGTACTCCTTCGTCTCCCCCCAAGTGTCTTGCATAATGGGTGATAGGGTACAGACAATGGATGGGTTAGTTAATCATATGCTGAATCAAACTGGGAGCGATCATCTCACTTTTTGGCAAACAAATGTGGGGTGAGTGCAATAAATATTTCGTTAAAATTTGTATTCATGTTTATAGTATTTGCACATATATATGCTAAATTTGCAGTAAATTTTAATATTCTCAATATAATATAGGAACCATTTGGTGCTGGTCGCCATACACATGAATACATTAAGTGTGTATTTTATGGACCCAGCTCAGGATGGAGTTCATTCAAATCGCCCTGATCTTGTTTCATATATGGAAGCTTAAGTTCATTTTTAATATTCTATATAATGATTTGTTTTACTTTTAAAATTATGCATATTTAATCTCTTTTTTTTTTATTATAATAATAATAGTGTGATGACGATGTATCGGAGTCGCCTTCTGAGTCAAGGTTCAAGATCTAAGTTAAATAAAGTGAACTGAATTAACATTAAGGTAAATTTAATTTAGTAAATTATCAAATTACAAGAAAGAAATCATAATTGTAATACGTGATTATAATTGCTAATCAACAGGTTCCGAGGCAACGAGATTATGAACATTGTGGACATTTTGTGTGTTGCTTTATTGAAGATATAATATGCACTTCTCTAACGAACATTCCTCTCAATGTTAGTCAATTTATCGATTTATTTAAATTATTATTGATTGAATAAAAATTCATATTATATTGATTAATTCGTTGTTTGTAGTTTGTCTATGAACGTGAGCTCAAGTCTTACTCTAAGAAAAGACTGGAGAAATGGAAAAACGATTGGACGGGGTACCTTTACAATCGATTCTTATATTCATACGATATTGAGTGATCGTTGTTTGAAGTTTTTGGTAGCATGTAATTAAATTATATATTTGTGATGATATATATTTCATGTTTTTGGTGTATTGGACGTATGTGTATGATGTGTATGTTTATTTATTTCATGATGTGTATGTTTATTTATTTGATGTTTTGGTATATATGTGGTATAAGTATTGGTTTATGGTTTTATTATAGAATTTTTGGTTTATGGTTTATGGTATTAGACGTATATATAAGTTTTGGTTTATGATTTTATTATAGGATTTTTAAAATATAAATTAATAATTAAAAAAATATATATATTGGACAGCGGTTTATAACCGTTGTCTATCTAACATAATAAACGAAATTATTAAAAAAACTAATAAGTTAGACAGCGGTTATTAACCGCTATCCAAGCCCTCAATTGCAATGCGGTTGAAAACCGCTGTCCAAGCTCAACTTTTGGACAACGTTTTTTAATAGCTGTCCAAGTTTGGACAGCTGTTACTTGGACAGCTGTTATAACCGCTCTCTAAGGGCTATTTTAACAGCTGTCCAAGCCCAAATATGTATTAGTGAACTAATCCATTAATTATAATGTGTAAAATTGGAAGGAGAATGACATGTTACAACCCTCTAAATTTTTTAGTCCGTGTGATGTTTCGTGATTTTGTTTTTTAAAGTTACTTCTAAACTAGAACTTTTCATTTTGATGTTGGGTAAAAAATGCAACTGAAGTCACAACTTTTTATTATCCGAAAACCTTTCCTCACATAAAATAAAAAATCCAAAAAAATTCCCATTAAATTTTACACTAACAAATTTCAGCGCAAAAGGTCATGAATTATGTATACTATTAGTTTCAATGTGACTAAATGTAGTCCCTTAAAAAAAAAAGTTGACTATAAATATAGTAACGTCCAGCACGAAAAATAAACAATGGAGTAAATGAGCGTTATTAGTATTACAAAAGTATAGGTCAGAACATATTTAATTTGAAGAGGGTCTCAGTGCATTGTGCACTCCAATTTGTTTACACTGAATCGTGCAACTTGCTTACTATATATTAATAATTACACAATTCAGTGTGAATAATTAAGTTGCATATTTTAATGTAACAAATTGCATGATTTCAAAATATATTACGGAGTGCATGCAATACCTTTAAATATTATATATACTACCTTAAAATGGGCACGTACTGAATTATATAATTCGCTTCTCAGCAAGGTTATATCCTGGGGGAAAGTTCATTACCGTTCAAAAAAATATTGGAATTTGAAATTACTTTGTTTAGCGAATTAATTTTAATGAAGGTTTTGATTACGTTATTATTACTTTTTTTTAAGTCGTGTTTCTAATAATTTGTCAATGAAGTTGGAAAATTTTTGGATTTGTAGAAAAAATGAAATTTCATTAATAATAAAAACTTTTTGACACAGGAAATAATAAAGTGATGCATACATATATTGATGGCGAAATATATAGGAGGCCGCGGAATGATCATATATATAGGTGAATTGGGAGTAGGCCTTGTTATATAAATGAAAAATTAAAGTAGTCTAGATGGTAATTAATGTATTTGAGATGGAGTACTTGTGGACACAGTTTAAAGGAGTTCAACAAATATTAGTAGGAGTTCAATTAATTAATGTATTCTCTGGACTGATAATATATATAATTCCGTACTGTAGTCCTCCTATATATATGAAGCTTTAAGTATTCCACAGCACACCTCCAAAAAAGTAAAAGTAACTCTCTCTCTCTCTCTCTTCAATCTTTCTCTCTTGAATGAAAATGGGAGCATACCTCATATTGATTCTGGTACTCCTGAATACCCTTGATCTCGTCCATCCCGTACAATTACCCCCCGTTAAAAATGTCGTTATCTTGGCCGGACAATCCAATATGTCCGGCCGGGGAAGCCTTCTTGAGAAACTTCCAGAGTGCAACCCAGACCCCAAACAGATATTGAGGTTTGCAGCAAATAGGACATGGGAGGTGGCCCATGATCCGCTGCACGCCGACATCGACGTGAAAAAGGCGAAATTCTGTGGGGTGGGGCCCGGAATGCCGTTTGCTAGCGGGGTCATAAAGCGGTCACCGGGCTTCGGCACGATTGGGCTGGTGCCATGCGCCATCGGGGCAACCCGTATCGTGGAATGGGCCAAGGGCACGCCCCTCTACACCGCCATGATTGATCGAGCCATTGCTGCAGCCACAGACGGGGGAGGCGCCATCCGCGCCCTTTTGTGGTATCAAGGGGAAGCGGACGAAACCGACGAGGAAGCCGGCCTCTACAAAGGCCGCCTGCAACAGTTTATCAAGGATGTCCGCGGGGATCTCGACTCCCCCTTGCTGCCGGTCATAGTGGTAATTTTTATAAAAAAAGTTAGCAATGGAGTATTATTTTTTATCTCTAACCATATATATAGTATATACTAATTTTGTGTAATTAATCTTGAGGTGGCGGTGAACTACGTCGTCTTTGGAAATGCGACAGAGGCCGTGAGGATAGCCCAGCTGGAGACGGCGGATGAGCTCCCCAACGTCAAGTGCGTTGACGCCAGGGGACTACGCCTCAATGATGATGTCGTGCACCTCACCACAGCGGCTCAGGTCCACCTCGGCGGGGAAATGGCCGAAGCTTTCCTGGAAATTGCTGCACCCACCTGACTACTTATTTAACCATATCATTTAATTTCGAACAATTACAAACATTGGTTATTTGGGCATGTAATTACTTAACTTTTTATTTCTGTGTTTAACTATTTATGCATGGTACTGCTAGCTACCTTCTATCCCTATTTAACTCATGTTAATTTCTTTGTGCCTATATCTGCTTAATTATTACTGTACTAATTGCTTGTATATATAACATTAATTTGATGCACATGTTATTACGGGCTTTTTATTTTGGTGAATCTGGTCAGGGATGCGTCAACACTGGAGCGGCGCTCTTTCCCAAGTCATTAATTGTATATATCATCACATTAATTTGTTTTAATTTCCATAGGGGTTTCTGGCTTTCTTAAGAAAAGGTTTTATATCTCAGCCTCCGACCGCCTTGTGGTCCCTCTAATTTGAAAATTATTAGAAATATATATCTTATTAAGTTGCAGCTAGCTCATACATGGCATTCTTACTTTTATACATTATAAATATGATTTTAAGTCGTTAGCATGCAATTTGCATTATAGCTGCTACATATATTTAGGTATAATAATAACTAAGTTTGAGTTGCGCCTAATAGAGAATAATTAAGAAAATATTAATTGGTGTCAAATTATAAATAAGTTGCAAGTTGATTAACTAAACTTACGTACTCCCCTCTCTCTCTATATATATATATGGCAAAGCCGCGAACTAATCACTTCTATAACTTTTAGTCTTGTATGTTAATTTGTTATTTTTTATAAAAAGAAAAATTGGGTACGGTATTGAAAACTCTTCACTGAAAAATAATACTTTATTCAACGTCGATTAAAAAAGTCATTTTATAATTATAAATATGTGTAATAAATTAATAGATATATACACACTACGTTTCTATTTAATAGCGCAATTAATTGAAAAGTAATAGAAACAGATTAAAATTGAAAGGTGGGAGCGGAACAGATTGAGTATTGTGCATATACATTAAGAATATATATCAAGGAGATTGAGTCCCTATACTAATTCATTAATTAGTTATTCTATGCAATATCAGACTTTCATTTCAAATAAGCTTTTGAAGCTAAAAATGTGAGAAACAACGTACATACCGGAAATTAGTAAAAAAAGATTAAAAAAAAAAATTGAAATACCTCATCTATTATTTTCTGTATTTTGGTTTCTACATATTCGGCCATCTCTTTTCCTCCACCCTATTAAATATATCAAGGGTTAATAAAAAAAAAAGTGTTTATCAATTATAATATATTTTTGACATAATACATCCAAGACAGGTATTTCTTTTGTTTTTACTCTGGGGAACTCCTCCATATTGTCTCGTCGGACCATCACTATTGGGCTTTGGTAAGGGTTTTCATCCCAACACATTATGCCAAAAACTGGATACGACAACGGAAAAAAGACAACAGGTATTGACTTCGCCCGTTGTCGTAAGATTAAAATCCGTTGTTGTAGGTAAACCCTTTGTAAAAAATATGAGAAAAGCGGGGTAATGTGTCCAAAGACAACGGGTTTTATCCACCGTTGTCGAATTTCTTTTTTTTTTAATTAATTACTAAGGGTATAAAAGGCATACTTAGAAAAAAATTCACCCCATTTCCCCTAATACCAAAACGCATCCGGCGTTTAGCTAGGGCAACTGCGCGATTCTTCTTCTCCACCTACAAAGCTCGTCTACCGCCCGCCGCCTGCCGCTTTCTCAAACCGCCGTGCGCCGCCTGCGTTCTCCATTCCGTACGCGTAGTCCCTGTTTCGCTCATCGTTCGAAGGCGCCGTTCACTACTCGCCGTTCTAAGGCATCATTAGTTGCTCGTCGCGCTGCCACTGTTCGCATCTCGCCGTTTGCTACAGCTGTTCGTCGTTCACTGCCGCGTCATCAGGTGAGACCAAATTTCAACCCTAATTTGTTTAAAGCCCTACTTGCAGCTTTTTTTGTTTTAGGATTTAAATTAAACTGAGATGCCATATTTTTTGTTCATCGGACTGTTATTATTTTGGACCTGTTTTCAATTTAATTTCCTGGTCAGAGTTAGGGTTGATCTGTTTACAGATTGCTTTAAATATGTGTAATTCGGTTTAAACGTTTGGTTGTCATTGTGAAAGAATTTAGAAAAAGCTCAATGTAGAATGCTTTTCCTTTTTCCCTTTGCTGTAAGGATGTTTCTTTGGGGAGTACTTTCGTTGTTAGGGCTGCATTTGCTTGTTTACAGTTAGGTGTGGACTTGTTTTTCCATATGAGTAGGTGCCTGCACTGTAGAAGTGTTGTCTAAATTCCAGAATTTTCTTATTTATGGCAGTTTTTACTCCATATAGGAGAAATGACTTTAATCAAGCATCATCAAGGAGTTATTTAAGATTTTAAATAGCTCAACTATTTGTTTATATGCCAATGATTTTGTCTTGTTATTCCATGTTTTGCCTTGTGATTTTGAGCTTGGAGTAGTGAATCAAAATATTAATTATTGATATCCCAACACAACAATTTTGAACTAGTTGGTAAGAGTTTATATTGAAGGCGATGCCACATGATTCATTTAGCTCCACAGAGTGGGATGAACACTGTGCTAGTTTAATCATAAATCATGTTGTTATACTAATCTTGTTTTTATCTATCTTGCATTACTCTAAGTATCCACACACATTATATTATTTTAGGGTGAAGACATCGCCCAATGCGTACCTCTTTTGGTTTTGTCAAATGAACATTCACATGATTAAGTCTCAAGATAATAGTCATGAATCTCTTGTCTCATAAAATGAATGAAATATAAAACTTAAAAGGGAAATATCTGAACTGCTTGAAATTGAAAAAATAATTGAAATGAATGAAAACAGGCTACTTATGGGATTTACTTTACAAAAATGCTTATCAGCATTATCACAAAGCAATATTTGCAGCTGTACTCAGATCACATAAAATTTGATGAGTTAATGAAATTGGATTCTGCTCATATTGATGATAATGATATAAGTTTGCATACCTCCAAAATACTAGTTGAAAAGAAGGTTTAAGTTTATTGATGATCATGTCATTAATTAGCCTGATTTTATTGTACATGCCCTTTTGATATTAGTTCATAAGGGATAAGCAAAGTGATGTGAGGTAGTCTTTTTTTGGTATCTAAACACTACAGTTCCTGTTTGTACAGCCATGTTTATTGAGTGCAGAGCTCAAATATTCTGATTCTAAGGATTGTTTTGATTATTATTATTATTGTTATTATTATTATTGGGAAATGTCAAGTCATTGAGCTATTCTCTTTGGACTTTGCAGGACTACCCATCACCTTTATTTCTTTTGTTGTTTACGAGAAAAAGGAGGAAGAGATTGATAATCTAATCCTAAAAGTCCTTTCATTTGGATCCAAAATGAAGTCTGATATCTCCAGCTCAAAGAAAAAACAATAATTGGTAAAGCGGCATAAGGATAAATTAGTTTTCTTCAAATCTTGGTACCAACTATTGTAATTTAATAGTCTTATTATTTGGATAGTTGTGCTCATTCTGTTGTTTTAACTTGCCCTATGTTTTGTCCTTGAACTGACATGAACTTACATAGTAGAACTCTTATATGAAAGCAATTTTTTAGATATTTCATAACTTTGGACAAATTATATCCTACTCAACTTTTGTAGCTTCCTCAATTTAAAACAGAACAACCTTAATCTTACTTCTTTATTTTCTTCAATTCTTTGTCTTGAGAGAAGTAAGAGGTGTGTTTAATGTTTTTACTAAGTGATGCACCATTAGAAGAAGAATATATAATCAATTATTTTACTTTGTTTTTGGATTCTGATTTATTTAAGCTTTATGTTACTTTTTGGTCTGCACCTTCTATCCTGCTTTGCGTGCAATCATAATATTCTTTGATTTTATCATATACACCTTCACAAAAAGGCGTGATAGCCAGACGACTTAAAGGAAGCATGCTGACTGAAAGATCTAGATGTTCGAGAAGATTATTAATTAAGAAGCGAAGTTAGTCATTTTATCACCTCAAGATGATATAGTCTTCTTCCAGATTCGTTCCTTGTAATTTGATTCGATACATTATTTGCAGGTCCCGAACGGGTTTCGTGAGGGTAGAAGTCTAGAGGGGAGGGGTGAATAGACTTCTGAAAACTTTTTCGTGCAGATCAGGTGTGATTGCAGTTTGCCTGATCAGAGTGCAAGTGAATCAGTTTGGACTGATATCCAACTTACTGTTTGCCTGAGGGCAGATCAATTCGGTGTCTATCAGTTTAACTGATTGTGCGGAAGCTAGTTTATACCCGTGTAAAAAACCAGTTTATAACAAATCAGATTCCGAAGCTGTTTTCAATCAGATGACTATGGAGTCAATCTGATCAGATCAGTAGCTTGGTGCTAGCTGATCCTAACTCAGAATATGTATGCAGATTTAATTAATTTGTGTGCAATAGTGTGAAGCAGTTAATCAAACAGGTAAATGCACACAAGATTTATAGTGGTTCGAACAACCAGTCCTACGTCCACTCTTCCCTTTCACAAGGGGCACCAACTTAACCGACTTAACCAACTGGACTTAGATTATTGTGTTAGTCCAACACATTACACCAACAGATATTTATAGAGCTCTCACTCAACTGATCCCAGAAATCAGAACTAGAAACCCTAGTCTGAAATCTTGCTAAACAAACTTAACCTAACTTTGGGTTTTGGGTAAGATTTGTTGTTTGTTCCAACTTTGAAATCTTTCCTAGTATTTAAGTAGCCTAACAGCTAGAGGATAAGATTTATGTGCTAAGAACTATGGGATGAACACTTAGAAAATAATTTTCAAGGTTGTGTTATTCGTGCGGAAATTTGGCTATAGTATGAGCTTCTTGATAATTTTTGTGTCTTCACTTTGAAGAGTAATCCCATATTTATAGACCTCGAAATCAAAGAGCCGTTGGAGAGCAATTTGAATTTCCGGCTATATTTGGTAGATATGTAGGATTTGATGTGACGTGCTTCTAGGTACGGCATGGCCGAAAGCGTGTATGTCATTTTTTATAGCCGTTTGACCAAGCAGCACCAAATCCCTTATTGTCGGCTCCGTTCATACGTGTCTTGTTCTTATTGGTTAACAAAAACACTTTTTAGTGTTTGTTCTACCAACTAAAGTTGACATTCTTCTTGTTCAGATCAACAACGTATGATTTGGTGAAACATCAGTTACCACCTGGTGTGAGCTGACCTGATCAGTTACAACTGATCAGTCTACCTGATAGAGTCTTCTGGTGCCAGTTGTCTTAACTCAACTAGCACACTCGGCTGATGTAGGTCTTCTGGTCTGATCTTCTGGTAGTCATCTGATCTTCAGGTCTTCTGAATTTGTGTTTCATGACTTCACCTGATTATCTGACTTTATCAGATCGTCTGATCTTCTGTCCTTCCCTAGCCTTCTGGCCTGTCGGACTTCAGCTGATCTTTTGTTCTTCTGATCTTTAGATCTGACCTATACATATTGAGGTTCCCATCAATATGTAACCTATCTTAGACATCATTTGTTCTATATAATAATTATCAACTGGTCATCTTATAACTGGTAATAAAAACATCAGTCAGCTAACATGTCTGACTGGTCCCATTACATGTGTTTTAGAACTTTCATCAAAACTCTAAATTTCCCAACAATTTTCCCCTTTTTGATGAAACCAAAACACTTGAGAAACCAACACAGTTGATAAATATAAAACAATAAAGAACACATAATCAGAAGACAATGAGATTTTGTCTTAGGATCAGAAAAAGAATAAACTTTTCATTCATCAGATTTATCGATTACATATTACATCAGAAAAGTTTGGGTTTAAATTCAGCTGATCCTAAACAGTCTTCTGATCTTCAATCTCTTGGCTTATATCCCTCTGGCATTTCTCGTTGATCCTGAGGAATGTTGAATATCCGGTATAGCTTCCATTTGACATCATTGATCTGCTGAGGATCAGTTATGCGAGCTTTGTTCAGGATGTCAAAATAAAACCTTTGAAATGCCAGTCCGTCAAATAAGCCATCTGCCTCGAGTAATCCATCACGTCATACTCTTGACGAGATATTCTCACAATGATTACTCTGGCTTCATTTTCCAGATATTTCAGAAAATCTGGGTGCTTGTTCTCCAACCAGTTGAGAAATTCTGCATCTGGTGATTCTTCTTGTGGCACTAGATCCTGAACAAAAGCATCCAGAAGCCATTCACTTCTGATCTTATTCCATTCCTCGAACCTATCAGCATGTGCCGCAGTTTTCGGAATGATTTCATCAACTCTTGCTGGCAACTGAGTTTCTGGTCCAGATTTTTCGTCTTTGCCTTTCTTCGCCCTCGATCTGTATTTCTTTTTCAGATCTTCTGCCTCTGCTAATTTTTCTGCTCTTCTTTCTTCTTCACTAATTCGAGCTTCTTCAGCAATCTACTCCTTAGACAGTTTCTCAGCCAGTTCCTTATCGGCCTGTATCTGGCTAGCTGTGTTTCTCGTGACTCTCTTAGTCTGAGTGGCTGGTACAGGTTTTGATGTCCCAGCACCCGCAGCTAACTTTCTTGCCTTTGACTTCTCCATCTTCTCAGAAATTTCGTTAGCAAACAAATCCAGATGGTCTAGTCTCTGGCCATAGGATTCAACTGTCTGAATCAGTTCTTCTGTTGTTCTGATAAAGTCAGTTGGTTTCTCAATCTGTCCTTCCCCCTTTTTGGTTTGATCAAAAAGAGCATTGAGGTGGGAAATTAAATTAGCTCATAAAGATCAAAAAGAGCATTGTAATGACCAGCTATCTCCAACTGAAGAACAACTTAAATTATCTCTCACTCTTCTCTCTCTTTTTTTGTGCAGAAAACTAAGAAACCTAAACTGATTCAAAGCAGCAGCTGGAAGCATAAAGTGAATCTGATTCGGAGCAGCTTGAAGCATAAACCGAACCTGATTCAAAGCTGCTAGAATAAAGGATTTTCATCTACTTAATTCTCATTTTCTGGCTTGAAATTGGTATATATGGATTCCTATTTGAAAGAGCTTTCTTATATGTGCAATTTTACATGTATTTATGTGTTTGCCTGAATTCCTTTTAATGTCTAGCACTAGGTTTATCCCTTCAAAATAGCTGAAGTTTATCTCTATTTACATACTTTAAAATCCGTGCAAAACCATTTTAATTCTGTTTTTTTGTTATATTTAGTTCTTTAATTCAGTGCAAAATTTCATATCATTTCAGGAACACGTTTAATTCATTCGACACAAGCAAGCAAGGCAATGTGACCCTTGATTTCAACCAGTTTATTTACTGCAGGTACAACGTCTAACCCACTTTGGATATAAAATGCATGATAATTGCACCAACACCAAGATGCACTTAAATAACCCTTTTATGATTTTGTATAAAAGTCCAGTTGTTACTTGCTGAGTATGTTCAATTGTTACCAACATACACAATTTGTATAAATGTCATCAGGCAGGTGCCTGTATATAGGCTTATAATATTGAGTTCTTAAAATCTCTATCAACGATTTATTGATTTGTGAAAGGTACTAAACTCTGTTGGAGTTGATGGTTAGTGATTAGGATTTTATCATACTTTCTTGTTTACGGGTTTGATGTTTCTAGTTGATGTAATATTTGGTTTGGCGTATATGTGATTTTATTATTCCAAATTACTTATTTCAGTTTTTTTGTTTATACTTTCACAGTTCTCACAAAAGAACTACTCCGAAAAAGAAATTGATGAAGTATGGAAACAGTGGACCGAATGACTATCAAATTACATTGTTGATCAGTAGAAGTGGTCGGAAGATGAAAGCTAAAAACAGTTTGTTTTTGTGATTTTGAACAAGTTCTTATCTTGAAGTTGGATGTACATTTTTATTACTTATTGTGAACAATGTATGACTTGATTACTTAATTTTACGAAGTCTATTGGTTCTTAATATTTACTTCATTCAGCAAAAAATGTGTATTATATTTATATTCTGAAACAATAGAAAACATAAAATATGTCCAAAATAGTATTAACAACGGAGAAAAATCGTTGTCATAGTCATTTTTAACAACGGGACAAATAAGCATTTAACAACGGTTTTCTCCCGTTGTCGTAGATATTTATGACAACGGGTTACTATGAGTTAACACAACGGTTAAAAACAGTTGTAATAAACACCTACGACAACGGGTAAATATGAGTTAACACAACGGGTAAAACCCGTTGTAATAAACACCTACGACATCGGGGATTATCCGTTGTCAAATGTCCGTGACCTACGACAACACCAGCATCCACAACGGGGGGAAAATAGCTACGACAACGGGGATTACCCGTTGTCTTATCCAGTTTTTGGCATAGTGACATTGATACGATATTGTCCTCTTTGAGCCAAGCACATATAAATTTAATTTTGGGTATTTTTCAAAAGACCTGATATCAGTGGATAAATTGTTCATCCTTATAAACCCATGATCTTTTAAATTTTTATTCGATGTGGGATATTGTTTGATACCCTAACAATGATAACATAAAACTCCCCATACCATCATAATCACATTTACTTCGACCGACCCATGCCATCTATTAAATGTTTTTTTGTTAAATATGCAGTATTATTTTAAAAAAAAATTGAATAATAAATTTAGAAAGAGGGATGAGTCATATATGTACACTGACTCAGCCTAGGACGCGGTCGCCCCCCGGATGATATATATTTTATTTTTACTATATATGTCGAAAATTCAATATTTATGTTTTAAAATTGTAAAATTTTGTCATTTCGTCCTCGTTGGAATTCTAAAATTTCCCTGCCGTTACTCAGTGAAAAATTTTGCCCCCTTAGGACGAAATCCTGAATCCATCCTTGTGTTGACTGCTTGGGCCCACCGGTCCACTTCTATATTTTCTACATGACAAATTTGGTACGTAAATGCTTCTGCAAAAAAGAATTAGGTATATAAAATATATGCTTTTATTATGACATCATGAGATTGTTAGGCTACATCACTTCAATTAATTTATTACCTCAACTCGAGATTAATAGAAAGGAATCCATGAAAAGGACTAATTTTTCACATTATGTTTCAAATTAAGAGAGGGTCTCACTAGCTTTTTCTAATTTCGTCTTTCTTTCGTTTTTACACTGGGGAACTCCTCCCACTACAAAATAATGCCAATTAAAAAGGGTTTTAACGAGGTTTTTAAAGAGAAATTTTGATTTGGGGAGGGCTTTAATGAGAAAAATAATCTCTTTTTAAAATGCTCGTCGGTAACTGATTAACGAGGGTTAAAATGCGAGGGATTTAACAAGGGCTGACAGATCACTCGCCAATTTTATTGAGGGCGTGGGCCCCTCGTTAATTGACACCATGTCAGATTTAACGAGGGTTGTCAGATCCTTCGTCAAAGCCCTGGCAAATTCCCTCACTAATTCCCTCGCCGATTTTACTAAGGGCATGGGGCCCTCGTTAATTCGCTTGCCAATCTGGCAATCAATTTGCCGAGGGAATGGCCCTTCGCCAGCTTTAATTCTGGGAAAAAAAAATGCACTCGACCAGATTCGAACCCGCATCGCTCAGCTACGCACGCCCCCGCAGAACCACTGGGACACTCGATCTTCTTGTATATGGAGGTCTTGCGTGTTCCGCCAAACAGTTTGGGCAAGACTAATTATTGGTTAAAGAAGTTTTTCTTAATGTATGTGTATCATATATTTTGTGTTATTTATTTTATTTCTTATATCATTTAATTTTAATTTTTTATTATATATACTTTGGTTTAATTAAAATGTTTATAATAAATTTATGAAATAAATAATTTATATTCTTTTGCACTATTTTTTAACATGAGTATCAATCATTTTTATTAAAATATTTTCAACAAAATTTTAAATAATTATTTTTATATTCTTTTTTACTATTTACTAACACGTGTACATATATACACTTATATTGATCATTTTTATTAAAATATTTTCAATAATTTTTTTAAATAATTACTTTTATATTATTTTTTACTATTTACTAACATGTGTACATATAGACACTTATATTAATTATTTTTAATAAAAAAATTAAATAATAATTTATATATATATATATATTTTTACTATTTAATAACATGTGTACATATATATATACTTTGTCTATACCACTTATATATTTAACTTATCTTGTTTCATGGAAAAGTTCATATCAACGCGTTCAACAATAGTTGCCATAAAATAATGTATATATATATTGGTTAAGTTTTTCAATTTTCACCAACTAATATTCCATTCATAAGATAACGACTAATTTTGCATCCAGTCGAAATGAATGATGTGCATAACATGGGGTCAGTTTAATTCAGTCTTTAATTAAAATGAATATCTCTCTAACTAAAGTCTTTAATTAAATAAAATGAAATTTGACGATTTCAAAAATAATTTTGATGAGTGTATTGATTTATGAAGCCGGCTATCTTCAAAGTTTTTATTTTAACGAGGGGCAGAAAGCCCTCACGAAGGCGTCAGAAAATGTTGTGAGGGAAACAACCCTCGTTATTTTTATGTCAAAGTTTGGCGAGGGGCAAAGTCCTCGTGAATGTGTCAATCAAAATACTATCGAGGGGAAACTTCCCTCGTTAATTTTCAATCAAAATTTGTCGAGGGGCACTCGCCCTCGTGAACATTTTGACGAGGGATTATCCCTTGTTAAATCCTTCATTCTTTTACATGTGTTCTAAATATTTTCCTCGTTAAAATCCTCTGTAATGACGAGGGTTTTATTTCCCTCTTTAAACCCCCTTGTTAGATAAGCTTTTTTTTTAGTGTCCATATTCTCTCATTTGACACACATAGTTCTGATGCCACTGTTGGGCCTTGGTAAGGGTCTCCATCTCCGTATTGATACAAAATTGTCCTCTTTGAACAGAGGCGGCCTTGGGGCGGCGCAAGTGGTGTCGCCGCACAGGGCCACTTTTCAACGAGAGCCCCGTTTTTTATATATATATATAAACATAATTATGATATATATTAAAAGGTTGATAATAATGACATTAATAAAAGCCAGTTGAGTTGGTCGCTTCATATGACTTTAAGTGGTGAAGTTGCGGGATCAAGTCCCATTCAGCTGTTTTATACCTTTCTTTTTTCCTTACATGTTTCAGATTCTCTTTCTTTTTTCCTTACATGTTTCAGATTTTCACATATTTGCGAGTAAATAACACTTTTGTTCTTCGTATAACTTATTTTTCTTTCTTATTGTTTCTCAAATTTTTTCCTTACATGTTTCAGATTTTCACCATTTCTTTTTTCCTTACATGTTTCAGATTCTCTTTCTTTTTTCCTTACATGTTTCAGATTTTCACATATTTGCGAGTAAATAACACTTTTGTTCTTCGTATAACTTATTTTTCTTTCTTATTGTTTCTCAAATTTTTTCCTTACATGTTTCAGATTTTCACCATATTTGCGAGTAAATAACACTTTTGTTCTTTGTATAACTTATTTTTCTTTCTTATTGTTTCTCAAATTTTTTCCTTACATGTTTCAGATTTTCACCATATTTGCGAGTAAATAACACTTTTGTTCTTCGTATAACTTATTTTTCTTTCTTATTGTTTCTCAAATTGAATCTACAAAGAATTTTTCGAGTAAATTATTTAAACCAAATTTATTTTTTCTTTCTTTTTCTTCTTCTAATTAACTTTCATTTTTTCATAACTTTTTTTTAGCGCAATTTTTATGCATATTATTTTTATTTTTTTCTAAATATTAAACTATATATTTTTTCTTTTGAGTCGATGAGTTTGAAAACAATTTTAGTACATTAAAATATAATATATTTTATTACTCCCTCCGTCCATCAAAATTGTCCTCATTTCATTTTGACATGTTGTACGGAAAGGTAAATTAAGTCCATTTATGAATAATATAATTGATTGTGAGCAAAATATAATGATAACTTGAGTAATTACGTATATAATTAATTAAGTTTTAGTATCATTTTCCTCAATTTTGTAAATTTGGTCCCACAATTTTTTGGTCAATTAACGATTTCCATCCATTTGACTAATGATTGGGACCAAAACTACTCAAAGGAGGATCATTGCGAAACTTAGGGACCAAAACTGTTTTTGACTCAATCTCTTGGGACCAAATATGCAATTTACACAATAATAATCTAATAAATTTAAAATTTAATAGGGCATTATTAACAACAAAAAGAGTACCACTAGAAGAAAAAAAAAAGAAAAATTAATTCGAAACTGAAAAAGTGAAGCCCAAAGTTAAATCCATAGGCGAAAGCTAGTCCGATATCTCTTTCATGGGAAAAATAATAAAATAATTAATTCCACCCATCTCTATAAGTTCGAACTTTTAAAGGAGCCGAAATTCTTTCATGTTATCTGAGCCTTCAGGCTCACGTTCACGTCCTGAGTTCGATTCTCATTGAAAGCAGCTCTATCCATATTAAATTGTCCATTCGATGAGCCTACTTCCAATGATGGAGTAAGAGAATTCAGTCCACGAATGAGGACCCATATTAAATTGTAGATGTGCCTCCTCCCAATGATGGAGTAAGAGAATTCAGTCCACGAATAAAATGATGGAGTAAGAGAATTCAGACCCCTCATATGTGTGTGTGCTGCAATTACCACTAGGCTAGGGGACAAATTGATTATATTCTTCTAATAAATATCTATTATAAATGTCCTTTATAAATGAAATTATAAAACTATAAAAACATCACAAAAAGTTCACCAAACCTGGGAATCGAACACATGACCTGTTACTACTAGGTAGTCGAGACAATCACTAGGCCATATGACCATTTTATAAAAGTTTCACTTCTAATAAATATATATCATACATATTCTGGATTTTTAACGAGAGATTATGCTCTCGCTAATAGCGAGGGGACTATGCCCTCACTATTAGCCCCCTCACTATTAGCGAGGGCTATTATGGAGCCCTCACTATTGATGGGGGAAATTTTATTGCTCGTTAGCGCCCTCGTTAGTAACAAGGGCTCTGAAATCCCTCATTAATTTCGAGGGTTATCAGAACTCTCTTTAAAACTCTTGTTATTAACGAGAGCTTTTATAACCCTCGTTAATGTCTCGTTAAATGATAGTTTTTTTGTAATGATCCCATGAAGTGTCGTGGTGTTGATTTATCCTCAAGCTTAATTAGTAACATGTTTTTTTTCTCAGAGTTAGATGATATTCCTTCTGTTAACATTGTAAGTGCATAATTTGATGTATGGGTTGAGATACCCTTAAATACTCCAATTGATACAATTTTTTTTTTTAAAAAAATTCTTTCAAAACACATGCCTTCGACAATAAAGAGGTGTGCTATTATGGGTGACTGAAGAGAGAATTGCTTATGGGTGAATTTGGTTATATATAGTTTGTTTTCGGATCGGTATTGAGTTATAAAAAAAAATATTAGAAAATAATACTCTTTTTATTTTTATTTACATGTCGTTTTAGTTTTTTGAATTATTTGTGAAATAGATGTCGTTTTGGTCACCACAAAATACATCCAATTTAAAGAGGGCTTTAAAGAGGGTTTTAACGAGGGAAATGAGTTTAGGGAGGGTTTTAACTAGGGAAAAAATCCCTCGTTAAAATGCTCGTCGGTAGTTATTTAACGAGGGGAAAAAAATCCCTCGCCAAATAGCGAGGGCCTGACATGTGTCAGTTTACCGAGGGCCCGCTGCTCTCGCTAATTTCCCGACCAAATATCCCTCATGAAAACCCTCTTTGAATTTACCGAGGGCATTGTATGACAACTGTGAGTGTGATTCGCAACCAGGCATTATATCCTGATTCGATGCAAGAAGCATGTTATAAAAATGTGCAGCATGCTCATTAGGAGGTTCCTCATTAGGGGCCTCATCATCCATATTTGAGTGGGATCAGAGGTTAAGTCCGTCATCATATCGTGGTACGAGCTAGATGCAAAAGTCTCATCAACCGGCCCGTGTGAAGTCGAAGCAGACGGATGATCGTATTCATGACCCCACATTTCCTCACCGTGAAAAATGCAATTGCAATAATTGGGCATGAACCCATTTCTATACAAATGTGTTCTCACCTCATCAGGGTCATGATACGTATTGTTATTTAGACATCAAAATTTATTGCAGGGACACCTAATCTTGCCTTGAATCATCCCATTACTAGTGACAAAATATATAAAAGATTCGAGTCCATTATAGAATTCGGGAGATATATTGCCATTAATCGATCTAGGACCATACATCCAACGTAAACAGATGGAATAATCCATATAAATTATCTGTTTAAAAATATTTACGAATTAATTAGTATTCAAAACCCTAATTAATAACTAATAATTAATATTTTCTAAAAATTTCGGCAAAGTTTCGTCTTATTTTATCGTATTCCCCAATTAATCAAGATCCTACGTGCATCCATTTTCGACTTAATCAATTAAAATCAATCAAGTCGGAACGCACATGTTCTACAACAAACAATAACCAACAAATATTAATCAACATCAATCCCTCCACTCCAACGTCCAACATAATTAATATACTAAATAATTAAACAACTAATTAATACTATATATATACACATTACTACTACATGCATATATGCATAATTAGATTAAATAAATTAAATTAACATAAATAAATAATACTACATGCATTATTATTATCTAATACTAAATAATTAAACAACTAATACTACACAATATGTATACACATTAATTTAAAATATTAATACTAAACAATATTTAAACAACTATTACTAAATAAAAAAACAACTAATACTTATATAATAACGATTAAAATAAAAAATACATACTTTAACTCCCAAAAAAGAGGTGAAATTGCTCTAGTTTCGCCCCTTCACTCAAGCGTTCAACTAAAAATTAAAATAATACGAAAATAGTATTAAAACAACTAATACTAATTAATTAATAGTAAAACAACTAGCTAATACTAAATAAATAAACAACCAAATTTAAAATATTACACTAAACAACCAATTATCAATCCAATTTAATTAAGCTAAATTAAATTAAAATTTAACCTAATGCAACGAATACTAGATATATAAACAAATAATACATACTAATTAAATACACAATATAATAATACTAAATAATTAAATAACTAATACTTACCAAATTGATGAAGTGGACTGCTCTCCAAAGCTTTCGTCTAGCTCCACTCGATCTCCTCTCCTCTAAAATAATTAAATACTAATTAATACTAAACAATATTAGAACAATTATATAATATTAACAATTACATAACTAAAACAACTAATACAACATTAAAATAATTAAATAACTAACAATTAAAATTTAAAAAAAACGTACATGTGCAGCCTCCTCTCAAAACTTGTATCTGCTTCCTCTCCAAACTGAGCGAAATGGGCGAAATGTGAGTGATATATATAAGGGGGTGAGGGCATTTAAGAGGGGCAGGTACCCTCGTGAAACGCACCTCGGGCAGTGGGTGCAGGCGCGTCAGAGATTCGGGTTGGCGAGGGCGGTCTGCGCTCGTCAGAGCCCTCGGCAAAGTGCCACGCGTTTCTAACGAGGGTCTGACAGCCCTCGTTGAATCAGGCGACGAAAATAGCGAGGGTTGTGCGCTCGTTGAATGGGCCGAGGGCTATGCCCTCTCGTTTATTTTGTCCCTCGTTAAATCCCTCGGTAAATACCGAGGGTCCTATACCCTCACTAATTTCCCTCGTTAAATCACTGTTTTTTTGTAGTGGGTATTTAATCCCCTTTTATCTCATATTTGCCCTTAATATTGTAATTTTGAATTTTAAATTTCCTAAAAATGTGTTGTGTATATAATTTTTCAAACAATAATAATTATTCTTAAGAATATTTAAATAATATTAACTAAGATTAATTTTGGCACAAACATATATCCTTAATTTGTCATAAAAATCCAAAATAACGTCTATTAAAAAATGGAATGAGTATTTTTTAGGACAATAATTTTGAGGGTTATGTTTCGAAGACAATAATATTACGAACTTAAAATCTAGGACAATATATTTTAAAAAATTTAAATATGACTATATATTTTAAAATTTACAAATCATAGTACGTGGGATGATTGACCGTAACCGAGTGGTGCATTTGTTCCGGATCCAACTTGGGATTATATATCGACCACAACCAATTAAATTTATTTAAATCAAACACTACGCGAGATTGGTTTTAAATGTTAAATAAGTCACGACAAAGATCAACAATATTTGTCATGATCGATAGGTTTCAAAATCTAATATTTCTAACTTAATTGAGTTCTTTACATTTTTATAATAGTACCTTTGTAATATATTTTGTTATATCTTTAAATTACACATTCATATGTAATCGAATTGTGCCAAGTTTTGTTGAGCTTTTTAAACTGAATTACAATATTTTTAGATTATTCGTAAAAGTAATTGGCCGTGAATTACCGAGTCACATATTAAAGAATAGAGGCACGCTTGTATGAGACGGTCTTACAGTGAGACGAAACATAATTTGGGCATGTGATGTAGGGAGAAGCGTGAGAATATACAAAACAACCTTCTCAATTCCCGTTGATTCTCATTGGAATACCGACAAAAAGGAATAAAACAAGAAACTCGCTCAATTTATTTAATTCATATTGAACTTAACTAAATGAAAAGGTTCAGGACGGACTCTTAAATATGAAAACTCTAACACTAATTACGAAAATATAATAAATGCTAATAAATTAAATTAATTACATTAATGAGTAATTTCCTAATTAAATTATGATTATAATCAATCAAGATCATCGCGATCTTATCTCCATCAGCATGACATAACTTTAACACTTTGAGAGGGATGAATGTTGAAATGTACCCCGTCTCATATGAATTTTTCTAGAAAATATCATATTAAGTTGGAGAAAAAAAGTTTTTTGATATCGCATAATTTATCTACTGTCCATTTTTCGTCCTAAAAAAAATTAAATGTCCAATTTCTATTGAAAATTTACAAAAGATGTCGTTTTCGGCCTCATGGAAGTAACGTGCCGGTAAAATTTAGATGTTTCTAAATTTGTAGATATTAAATTTAGTTTTCATTTAATTTATTGGGTTATTTGAACATTTGTAATTTAATTGATTAAAAATGTTAATATAAATAAAAATATAAGATAAACAGTGTCCATGTTAGTGTGGGTATAAAAAACCCTCAAATTTTATCAGCACATGACTTACATGAGATGAAACGATATTTTTCACGATTCTACGGCGGAAATTGCACAAAATTGGACAATCAATTTAATGTTGAGATTAAAATTGAACAAATAAATTTTTTGGGACGAAAAATTGACTGTATATAATTATGGGACTGAAAAGAAATTCTCTATTAAGCTGTATGGAATAAGTTGTTAAGAGTTTGGTATGATAAACTGCTACGCTATCAAATAACATGTTAATAGATATTAAATAAAAAATTATTATAATTGATAAACACTTTTATTCGATTAACCCTTGAAAATAAATAGGGTACGTGGAGCAAAAGAGATGGCCGAATACGTAGAAACTAAAAAATGCAGAAAATAATAGATAAGGTATTTTATATTTTCAAATTACTTTTTTTACTTTTTTATACTATTGGCGGTATGGGTTGTTTTTCACATTTTTAGCTTTTATTGAAATGAAAGTTTGATATTGCTCAAATTACGCAAGCATAGAATAACTACAAGTCAGTCCAATAATTTAAAGGACCATAGACAGTAAAAATATAGGCCCTTTATATTTATTAAACAAAAAAATTAAAGAAATAGATTGAATTACAAATTTTATGTAAAAATATAAATTTAATGCTCATGAATAATATATTAAGTGCTTCATATCTGTAAAGGAGATGAGCAGGGCGTGAATATGCCTTATATATAGGCTTCTACTCTTGATTTAATATAATTACCTTTTTCTGATAAAAAAAGAAATAACATAAATTAAGATGACAGAGTCTACACTATTACACATTTGAGCTTGCACAGCTGCACTTGGACAACCCTTTTTTCAAACAGTTCTCCAAGTAACAGCTTGGAGAGCAGTTTTATAAAAAAAAAAAAGACAGCGGTTTCAAACCGCGGTCTAATACCACTTGCACAGGACAGTGGTTAATAACCGCTGTCTTTTTTTTTATATATATTAGAACCGAGACCTAGCTCTCAGAATCCTTCATTTCTTTCTCTCCAATTTCCTCTCCCCCCAAAATCGCCGCAAAAACCGAAGACCAAATCGCCGCCGTCGTCAGTTTCCCTTCAACCAAATCGCCGCCGTCGCCGTTGACCTGCTAGCCGCCGTCGTCGGCTTCTCCCTCTCCCCCAAATCGTGGCACGCTCTCCCTCCCTCTCCTACCGCCGCCGCTGCGCGCCCTCCCGCCCTCCCCTACCGCCCCCGCCGTCGCCATCCTCCCCTACCGCCGCCGCCGTCGCCTCCATAACACTTAGTTGGTACAGTGGATTGTGGGATCTTTAATTTGGCTTTTTTTAGCTGAAATTATATATTTTGCTTCAATCTTAGTTTAATTTGTTTATATTATTGTTTTTTGAACTGAACTAATCTTGTTGTTTATAACACTTAGTTTTGTTTATATTATATATGTTGCTCTTGTTTTTTAGCTGAAATATTATATTTTGCTCCATAACACTTAGTTGCTCTTGTTGTTTATATTACTGGTCTACTTCAGAAGACAATGTCATTCAAGCCTAATACACATGTGTTCATAGTATAAGAGTCTGCTATCAACTGAAATTTTAATTTACCATCTACGTGTACCTCCCACAGCCTATGATGATGCAGATGTAACTTATAAGTAGATGTATCATGTATGCATGCATAGATAGTTCTTATCGGAAAGTGTTAATGTTCTTTAGGTTTATGGCCTAGAATGCTTTCTGCTATGAAGTAATTCACGGTTCTTTTTTCGTTTCCATGTGATGCATGATTATTGTGCCTGGTAGAAACAGTGGGGATATTCATGTAATGTCTGTGCATATTTAGGTTCTTATCCGGACCATGTTATGGTTTCTATACAAGGTCTTTCTCCTAGAACGCCTAGTGTTGTAAAATCACACACCATTCTGTCCTCCCTGCCACGCTATGTATGATTGTACCTTGTAGAAACAGAGTTCGATATTTTGGTCCAGTAATCGGCTGTAAGAGATGAAACATCCGGTTGACCAATCTGGCTATGCCACATAGAAATGTTGTTAATACATGAAACATCCGGTTATGAATATTGTTTGTTTTTTGTTTATTAAATGTTGTTTCTTCTGCTTTACAGGATCACGTCTCGTTTGCCATATCCCGGAGATGATGGAGATTCTGATGGAGATCATGGCGCATATGATCATGGTGCGTATGATGACTTGAGAGAGTGTGACACTGATGCTCCCACCACCACTAGCAGCCCCGGGGAGAAGCGCACTCGAGGTATAGTCACAATGTCATCTATCAAGAGAGCTCGTAGCAAGGGGAAAACACTTCAGGTAATTTTATTACAATTGAACAGTTTGAAATCGATAAATATATTGATCGATCGTTGAACCTAATTAAATACTATGTTATTGCAGTTATCGTTCAATGAGTTTGGACAGGCAATAGGAAAATAGAATGAGTCGTTGTCCTTCTACATTGGAGCTGTAGTCACGAGCGTGATCCTTATCATGCTGCCAGCCAAGGACTAGCGTAGCCCCAAACTGACTCCTTTGAAGGAAAGATTATGGGACGAGCTTACGGTATGTTAATTATATATTTATTGAAAGTTGTAGTACGACCCTTAAATTTACTAAATTTTTATGTTATATGCGTATAGACTACCTTCAGAGGTCTTGACCTCACAAAGAAGAAGCAAATATTGTCTCAAGCTGGAGTAATGGCCAAGAATTTCCGGACTTGGTTGAGAAGTAACACACGAGATCCGGAAACTGGTCTTTACTCGGCTAGTCCGCCTCCTGCGTATCAGAATAGCCCTATGGTGGCTCCATACTGGGAGGAGTTTGTGAGCAGAGCTATGGAGGATGATTTCCAGGTAAAATTGATCAATGTCATTTCCTCAATTTCTAATGCCCTAAGTTTTTTAGTGTTTATCATATTTCTATTATACTGTAGAATCGAAGCAATAAAAATCGCGATCAAGCCAAGTCGATGGAGGCGCGATATCGTGGATCGAACAAAGGTTATGCACGAATAAGAGAAAATATGGTGAGATCAAAATCCTAACTTTTAATTTTTTTTTATATATTCACTTTTAATATATCTAATAAAGGGACACGTTCATCACTATCGTAGAAAGAGAAAAGAAGAAAAACTGGAGAGAGTGAGCCTATTGTTACCCGTTTCGACTTATTTCAGACTACCAGAAAGGGTTGAGACGGGAATATTCACGATCCCAATGCACAACGCATCATCGAAGAAGTGGTAATCTATCCATTAATTTATCTTTCAATTACAAACTATTATTTATAAACAAATAATTAAATAATAATCTTTTGTTTTTGTGATTCAGGAGTGTCTATCTCAGACCATGACGCCCGACGACATTCGCATGATCGGCCCTGATGATCTGTTTGGACGGGCTATGGGTCGCCAGGAGCATTCCGGCCACTTACGGAGTGTCGGATATGGCGTGACGAAGACATCTTTAGCAATGGCACCTAGTCTTCAAGCCATGAATATGGTGGGTATACTAACGGAACAGGTTGCCAAGTTGGTTAAAGATGTGGAACGTTTGAGGTCTGAGAAAAGATCGAGCCACGGAATGTCGCCGAAAGTGGAGTTTGTGAACATAGTGTCGCTAATGCTATGTTTTCAGCTAACCCTAGGGACGAATTTATTGAGGCACTTCAAAACGTCTCCCAGGTATCAGATATGCATGTCTCACATTTGTTTTAATTAAAGACTAGTGTATTAAAATTTTCTAACTAAATATCTTATTCGAACAACCAACGACCTTTTGCTACCTGTATCTGGAGGATCTCGATCGGTTGGTGGCCACAGGCTCGTTGCACAGCTCCCATGGAATGATTCATGGTCATCCCATCACTTCTGGTTTCGTGAGGGTCACACTCGATGTACCCGTAATCGGAGAGGAGGATTCAGCGGTGCCAAAACCAATCGATGAAGCCGTCACAGTCGGAACAACGGTCGGGCACTTCATCGAATGGCCGAGCAACTTGGTCTCTAGCACCATGAGGGTAAAATATTTGTTATTAAAGTTCATTATCTTATTTGTGGTTCTAAATAATATTGCAAATTAATTGTAGAATCTGCCGACCCCACATGAGGCTAAATCGAGGGACTCCACTGCGCTAAGACTTGGTTATCCCATGACTGGAGACTGAGATCACGATGATCATTTACAGTCTAGGGTGCACCGGATGGTATCGTCTAATGCTTTCGATATCGTCACAGTTCCCATGCTTGCTCACTTTCATCAGAATACTTTCCAAGAATTCGTCAGTGAGGAACATGTGCGCGAAGTCTTGAATGACGAGTGGTTGAGTGCAACCACCATAGCCCTTTACCTCAGGTATGTGTTTACTAATTCTCAATATTCACTTTTTTGGATAGTTTAATTTTCTTTTTAAATATTAATTAGCGTATATATGTTTTGGTTAAAGATATTTGGGTGAGCTATATATCTCCGTAGAGATAACCGAGCAAGTGGAATGTACTCCTTCGTCTCCCCCAAGTGTCTTTCATAATGGGTGATAGGCATGCACCATGGATGGGGTTCGTTAATCACATTTGAATCTAATGGGAGCGATCATCTCATTTTTTGGCCAACAAAATGGGGGAGTGATAAACATTTCGTTAAAATTTGTATTCATGTTTATAATATTTGCACATATATATGCTAAATTTGCAGTTAATTTTAATACTCTCAATATAATATAGGAACCATTGGGTGCTGGTCGCCATACACATGAATACATTAAGTGTGTATTTTATGGACCCAACTCATGATGGAGTTTATTCTAATCGCCCTGATCTCGTTTCATATATGGAAGCGTAAGTTCATTTTTAATATTCTATACAATGATGTGTTTTACTTTTAAAATTATGCATATTTAATCTATTTTTATTTTTTAATTATAATAATAATAGTGTGATGACGATGTATCGGAGTCGCCTTCAGAGTCAGGGCTCAAGATCCAGGTTAAATAAAGTGAACTGGATTAACATTAAGGTAAACTTATTTTAGTAAATTATCAAACTAATTAATAGAAAGAAATCATAATTGTAATACGTGATTATATTGTTAATCAACAGGTTTCGAGGCAACGAGATAATGACCATTGTGGACATTTTGTTTGTTGCTTTATAGAAGATATAATCAAGCTTTCTATAATCTAACATTCCTCACAATGTAAGTCAATTATTGATTTATTTAAATTATTATTGATTGAATAAAAATTCATGCTATATTGATTGATTCGTTGTTTGCAGTTTGTCTATGAACGTGAGCTCAAGTCTTACTCTAAGAAAAGATCGGAGAAATGGAAAAAACGATTGATGGGGTACCTTTACAATCGTTTTTCTTATATTCATACGATCAATATTGAGAGAATGTTGTTTGAAATATTGGTAGCATGTAATTAAATTATATATTTGTGATGATATATATTTCATGTTTTTGGTGTATTGGACGTATGATTATGATTGTATGTTTATATATTTCGATGTTTTGGTATATATATGTGGTTTATGGTTTTATTATAGGATTTTTGGTTTATGTTATATGGTATTGGACGATATATAAGTTTTGGTTTATAGTTTTATTATAGAATTTTTAAAATGTAAATTAATAATTAAAAAAAAAAAGATATTGGACAAATGGGTTTTCAACATTGCCTATGTAAAATAATAAACGAATTAAAAAAAATATATATATCAGCTTGGACAGCGGTTGATAACCACTGTCCAATCTTAAACTTGAAAAGCGGTTAAAAATCGCTGTCCAAGTGCTTTTCTTGGACAGCGGTTTTTTATCAGCTGTCCAAGCTTGGACAGCTGATGCTTGGAGAGCGGTTATAACCGCTCTCCAAGGTCATTTTTCACAGTTGTCCAAGCCCAAATGTGTATTAGTGCTAGCTAGTATGAAGATATAACATAAATTAAAAAGAACACTACTAGAAAGACAATATTAAGGCTAGGTCATGTATGCACCCTGGTACACCGTGCACTCATAGTGCATTTTAGAAACGTGTAATTTGTTATGCTGTAAAATGCAACTTATTTATACAGAAAAGTGCAATTGTTAATATGAGAACATAGTTGCATGTTTCTGTTTGGAATAATTGCACGTTTCTGTTTTGTATAGTAGCACGCTTCTAAAATGCACTATGAGTGTACGGTGCGCCCAGGTGCACATAAAACCCGCTCCAATATTAATTTTTAGCACGTTATCATATTTTCTAATCGTATTAGATGCATAAAACATTTTTTAAGAAATAAAAAGTAATAAGAAAAAGATGACGAAGAAGAAGATAGCAAAAATGTAAAAGGAAGAGAAAAAAAACAGGAGACATCAATCATAAAAAGAAATAAATGAAAGTGAAATAGAATAGGATTACAAGAAAATTTTAAAGTTTGAAAAGTAAATTAAATTTATTAGAATCATACAACTTATTTTATTGAAATATGTAACTTATTTACATTGAATCATGTAATTATTAATATGGGAAATAAATTATATCATTCAGTATAAATAAGTTGCATATTTCTTTACAACAAATTACACAATTCTAAATTACACTAGGAGTGCACGTACGGTGCACAAGATGCCCAACTCTTCTTTGATTTTATTTGTACCAAAATATTAGTACGAATGTTATTTTATATGAAGATGGAGACTGCAAAAAAATTACAAGTAATAAGCATACAAGCGACTTTTACATGATTGTTATTATATCATATATAATACTATTAATTTCTCACTTACAAATCATTGTGTTTATCACAGTAAGCCCAAATTTGTTTTCCCCTAGCCAATATTGCGTCCTTTCTGCAAGGGTTTTTCTTTTGGATGCTTTTAATTGTTACATTATAGAAGCATTCATCACCGAAACCGCTTAGAAGTATATTGCAACATGACATATCCACTCCATTATTTATTGGAGCATTAATTTCCTCGTATATGGAAGTCATCAACGCAGTCCAACAATCTGGAGATAATATATTATTACTGTTACAGTTCTGAAAAATAGATTGTAATTCATTTGTTGCTGAAATTTCTCTAGATGAAGTTTCTTGGAACAATCTCTTGATTGCTTGTGATTCATTCAGGATTGCCCCGATGACCACTAAAAAAAAGATCTGAAATGACATTTTGGATTTGAATAACATGGTCTAAGTTTTTATGAATTGAAGGCTTTCTTGAGCAGGTAATTTAAAATAAGACACTGCAGCTACGAGACTTTATAGAAGTTCCATGAATATTGATGGATTCAATGCAATTCATTTAATGATCTAAAATGAAACATACTTGTGTATTTAAGGTTATATTTAATAATTCCAACACAAGGTGAAATGTTAAGAAAAAAAAATTGAAATTAAAATTCTTAGGAATTTAATGTGTTTTTTTTTTTTTACTTAGATCGACCATTAACATTTTTTATATTAATTAATGCAATGCAAGTAACGTAATGTTGTTTTAATTACATTTATATACAATACATATTTTTATGAGGAAATGATAAATTATTAAACCAAGTTCAATTATAATACATTATTCAACTCTATGGAAATTAATACTGGAGAAAATTAATAGTTATTTAGGCCATGACTACATAAATGTTGATGTAAGTTACAATTTAGCTAGTGACATATAACTGTGTATAACTCAATAGACTACTTGGAACGAACTAGGGTATCAAACTAGTAAAAAAAAAAAAAAAGAGGACACCTGCATGAAACGGTTTCACGGTGAGACGATGTATAAATTGAACATTGATG
>JBBCBC010000038.1:1879553-1927053 GCA_037126765.1 Stenogyne calaminthoides
AGCGATTCATCATAGTTAGCGTTCCAGCTCCAGATCAAGGTCACGATCAATATCGTCACTAGCATCAATATCGATATCATCAAAAAGAAAAACTTTAGGCTTGTTATCCAGAACTTGTTGTAAATACCGTAATGAAAGGAACATAGGAGTTTGTTGCTAGGTATTTGACCAAATAGATCGCCCAGGTTCTATAGAACCTATCACTAAAATCCCCCAGAGGGGAATAAGGCTAAGCGGAGTTTAAAAGGGTTTTCCATGAGATGGGAAATGCAAAGTATTAGCCCCACACTAAGTTTGTGAATAAGTGATTGTCGATAATGAGCAAGGAATACCCGTCTTTTCGCTAAAGAGGATGTATTGAACTCATAATTCAATAGATACTTTTTATGAATGTCGACTAAGTATCGTAAGTAAATTGCTCCCGGTTGTTCAATCATTTGATAACCAGAGTCATTCTTTGATAAATGATCACTATGAGTCAGACTCAATAGAGTTTGAGACGATTTATAAATTGAACATTGATGCTTTATCATTTTGGAAGGGATGAATATAATTTGTACTTGATTGTACCCGTCTCATACATGAGACCGTCTCAAAAAATATTGCCATGCTTTTTAAATTTCAAATCAAATACGATAACTATATATAGGGATGGACACACATCTCACACGGTTGAAGCATGCAATGCAAATGCATGTGATTAGGGGTGAAAAATATACCGAAAATACCGGTATATCGGGCTTACCGTACCGAAATATACCAAATTTTTCGGTACGGTATGGTTATCGTACTGAACATTTTAGTACGATAACGGTATAAAATTTCAAAAGTGTTGATATAACGGTATATCGAAATATTTTTTGGTATATCGGTATCCTGGTACATTGGGATATATACCGTACCATGAGTGGGTCTCATGTGCACCCGAGTGCACCGCGCACTCATAGTGCATTTTAGAACCGTGCAATTATACAAAATAGAAACGTGCAACTATTCCAAATAGAAGCATGCAACTATGTTCCCGTATTAATAGTTGCACTTTTCTGTGTAAATAAGTCACATTTTCCAGCTTAACAACTTGCACATTTTTAAAATGCACTATGAGTTCACGGTGCACCCGGGTGCATACAAGACTTAGCCCCGTACCATACATAGGAAAACATAATATATATATATATTATTAATATACTGTTTCTGTTTATTTGGTCCAATATGGAAATATGTTATTAATATATGTGTTATGATTTATAATATTAAGGGAGACATGTTGTTAAGAGATTATTATTCATAAAATATAGATTTTTTAAAATAAATAATCAAGGTATGAACGGTATACCTTTAATTCGGTATAAACGGTACGTATACCGTTAATTCGGTATAAAATACTAAAAATTTCTAAGATTAAGACGTATATACCGATATTTCGGTACGCAAGATATTTGGTATGTAATTTTAGCATACTAAAATTTTTGATACGGCACGGTATGTGAAAAAATAATGTATAAATTTTCACATACCATAAATTTCGATACAATATACAATATGACCAAAACTAAGATAAAGACGGCAGTGATTGTGTGTGAGTCCTACATGTGATAGGTGTTGACTAAAAAAGATGGCAGATTTGCCTTTTAGTCATTTTGGAAATTTAGCTAGCAAAGACCATTACTTCCTGCAATTATGGTGCATGTATTAAATAGTATAACATTTTTAAGAGTTAAATATTGGAATCTCTTTTCTTTCAAAAAAAAAATAAAATATTGGAATCTCATTGATTTTTTTTTGATAGGTAAAAAATTAAAATTAAAGTGACAGCTGTTGGAATCTCACTTATACCGTCTTAGTTGTAAAATGAACCGTGAGATGTCTGTTTAATTAATAACTCTCATTACCTCCATTTTTATATCTTTCGTTCTAGAATTACTATATATACTCGTTTAACTCGAAAGTAATTGTATACGTAATTCATGACCTTTCATGCTAGAATAAATTAAAATCTAATAAATGTAAAATTTAGTAGGGAACTATTAACAAGGAAAAAAAGTAACACTAGAAAAAAAAAATTAAAATTTGAAACTGAAAAAAAGAAGCCCAAAGTTAAATCCATAGCTGAAAGCTAGTAAGATGTCACTGATCATTTCACTTTGGTTAAATATTTCACTCATATGGGTGACTGAAGAGAGAATTGCTTATGGAGTTATGGGTGACTTTGGTTATATAGGTCTCGTCTCGGGCTATATATATATATATATGGAAAAAATATATTTTTTATGACAGTAATTTTGAATTATGTTTTGAGGATAATAATTTTGTTGGAAATGTTTGACAATGTTTTAAAGTATGTGGGGGTGTTTGAACGTAAAAGAGTGGTGCATTTGTTACGGATCCAACTTGGGATTATCAGTTAGATTTTATTTAAGTACATACTCGAACACTATTTAAGATTTGGAGTTTGAATTATAAATCATCTCATAACTTTGACTTCAAATAGATTTATTTCCATAAATTTTTTTGTCATCGATTTATTCTTAATAATTTTGACAATGTCCAATTTTAATCTCAAATCCAGAGAACAACGTCGCTTTTTCAGGTTTCAATTTGGGGCTTTTCAAAAGATGCTTTTGATCGAAAGAAATTACATATATTTTTTTTTAAAACTAAAATTTCAGACATATAATTAAAATTTATTTTAAAAAAACTTAAAAACATATATATTTTTTTTAAAAGCTAAAATTTCAGACATATAATTAAAATTTATTTTAAAAAAACTTAAAAATTAAAACAGAATTGACGATAAGAATTAGACAAATCTAAATTCAGAATTTTAACATCATGTAAAATTAATCTTCACTGCGATCCAATCATAACCAATAACCATCATCAAAATATTATGCATATTTCCCAACATAATATACTAACTTTTCATAATATAACTATTTCTGACTTATAATTTGCACTAGTGCACACCCTGCGACCAGCGTGTACGAGGAATTTCAAAAATTATTAGTAGTATATATTAAAATAAGATATATATATATACATATATATAACAAAGTTTAGTATAAAAATTTGTATACATGAAAAAACTTTTATTTACAAATAAATTTTTATATATGGTGAAGGTAAAGAACAAAAGTCGAGTGGTTTTAGTTATTCACTCTACCGAAAGTGGTTCATGGTTCACTGCACCTTAATAAGTCATGATTTAGAGTTCATTATTTAATGTTTAGGTGTATATGGTTCCGGCTTATATAATATGTAATGATTTAGAGACGATTTTATAATTTTTCATATAATTAAAAATTTTTCACACTAGACCTAGTCTATATATATATTTTGAATAAAACTCTCTTCTTTCCTTATATGCTTCCCACTTGTTTTTTCCACCCAAAATTATAGTGGATATTTGAGATGTGATAGAGAAATTGAACAAATACCCCTAAAAGTAAATGACAATTGTGAGATAATTGTTTTAATATAAAATCCAACTTTGCAGTTAATTTGGATGACGCATGATTTAGTTTATTAATTATTTAAAGTTTATTTTTCATTTAATTTAATGCTTATATTACCTAATTTTGATCAACCACAATTGATTTAAATGAATTTTTTTTTAAACAATTGATATATCTATTTTTTGTGTGAAGCCAAACGAAGAAATAAATGGAGAAAAGAGAAAAATGGGCTAGAAAGGAATTAAATTTCGAAACTTGAAGCCCAAGAGTAGTAGCCCATGTTTCTATTAATTTTTCATAGGCCCATTCAAGCCTAATTATAGACACATTTATTTCAGCCCATTATGCAGTCCCAGTCCCACCTCACATCTTAAAGGAAGCCGCCATTTACATTAAAATCTAGTTAAATTAATATTCGATAAATTAATAATCTCACTAAAACTGATAATTTGTCCGGTCCCAAGTTGGGACCAGTACAAATTTGGGACCCAATCAATAAAATTATAAGATAATATTTTTTTTGAGATCTCAAACAGATATATATATTGGTATTAAATTTAAACTATAAATTAATAATTATTAAAAATAATCCATATACATATATATGATGCACTTGAATATTCTTAAGGCAACTTAGTAAAATAAGAATCTACTGTAACTTGTTTTTTCTTGAACTTCAAATCTATGTTGATCTCATCTTTAAATCTCCTTACCAATAGTTGTGGAGAAACCACTCATAAACAACCTTCTCAAGGTCCGGATATTTACCGATATCCCACTCTTAGGCGACCCACCTTTTTTCAAAGTCGATGATAGGAATTTCCGCAGATCTCTTAAGAGTGTTCAAATTGTTGCTTGGCTAACTTTCAAATTGAAAGATTTTTCAACTCATTTCACCAAATCATTCCGAAGTGCATCCGCGTTGATCTCTTATCTTCACATAATATCTTTCGTTGTTGGTTGGTCATTGTTGATTTTTTGAATTCCTTTTAGATGAGTGGCCATTTTTGTGTGTGATTTACCAAGATTCCAATGGATAAATATATAGTGTTGATTTCTATCCATGATTCAATGCACAAATGTTAGTCCAATGAACCATATTTTTGTATTTTCCAAAACCAATTAATTTAAACAAGTCATTCCAACTTCCACGTGAGTTTGTATTCATGAAATTCTACTAAGACATTTGTAGTATTTTAACTTAATTTTCATCAATAACTACGCATGATACTTAAAGTTATTCAAATAATTTTAACTTTTGAAAAGTCAATCACAAGATATCTTTAAAAACCTCTTTAAATTAATAAATTATTAATTTATCGATATAATAATATCTCTATAAATTAATAAAATCCTCCGTCCTAAAATTATTAATTTATAGAAGTTTTACTGTAATTGAGAGAGAGAGTGACAAGAGTTGACCAGGAAGAAAAGCATGTGACCCCATAGCAGTTTAATACCCGAAACCTATGTTTTGTTTTTGTTTTGGGTTGTTGGGGGGTGTGGGGGGGTACGCAGCCATATATATATATATATATATATTGAAGTGTAATTCGACTCTTTGACAATCAAACCGTTTGATAGATATTCAAACGATTGAACCGATATAACGTGATCATTATGTGATATATAATTTAATATATATAAACTATAAATGATCACTGTATTTTTTAAAATAATAGTTCTTCAAATTTAATTTTTTTAAGATAGTTTCTCAAAAGTGAAAAAAAAAACAACTCAGTAGAAACCTAAACATTCATCTGGTAGATAATTAAATATCTCAAAAGAAGAATCCTGAGAGACTGAGACAATATATTAGCTCGGCCGAAGAGAATTAAATGTCTCAAAAGAAGAATCCTGACAAGAAAAAAAATCTTGATTGACACCTTTATATTTTTATCAATTAATCCAATTTTTATCTATGTTGATAGTAAAAGGAGGTAATTTTGAGTACCGAAACACTTTTGTTAGTTATAAGTATTGTTACTATGCCGTTAAAGATAAAGGACATATATAATTATATGTGTTACATATAATCAATGATCTCAATGAAGACTTAATTAATATATAAATTATAAAAACCTGTCAAAAAAACCCGTAAAACACTACAAAAAAAACGGCGATTTACGACGATTTTAGCGACGGTATAAACCGTCGATACAGGATGTAGCGACGGTTTCCTGACCATCGGAGAAACGAGTGTCGCTAAAATATAGCGACGGTTTTATTCATGTCCATCGCTACTAACGATGGTAGTTAATCCATCTCTAAGTATCGACGGTTTTTTTCCGTCGTTATATTGCGACGGTATTGTCGACGGAAAAGTGGACCCGGTTCCGGGTCGGACTAACCGTCGCTATGACCGTCGATATATTGTCGACGGTTATGACGTCATATACCGTCGTAAACAACGACTAAATTCCGTCGTTATTAGCGACGGAATTTACTGTCGAAATGTGCGACGGTTTTTTTCCGTCGGTAATATCGACGGAAAATCAATAGCTAATTCCGTCGATAAAACTGTCGCTAAATCGGGATTTTTCGAAAAAAAAAATGCCTCACGGTGGCTCGAACCCGGGCCCAGGGGCGCCCGGGTGGGCACCGAACCACCCGAGCCACGTACCATCTCGAACCCAACCACCAAGCATCTCATATATAAGCCACCAAGTCTCCCAATTACATGAGGCATTTATTCGCTCCCGTGGGGGACCGAACACGGGACCTTGGGCGCCCGAGCGGGGATCAATTCCGCTCGGGTACTTGCTTCTTTACGTTTACTTAATGAATTTAATTGTATATGTCCTAAAATTCATTTTTTTTAATTTTTTTTTAAAATTCTTTATTTCTATTATCTTATTTAATAATTCAATTACATTTTAATATAATAATTTATATTTTTTTATTTATAACTTGTAATTAAATTAATTAAATTAAAATCGTATTTTTTTAACTTATTTTTAATAAAATTAATTCTATATTAATTTACAATTCATTTTTTTTTTAAATAATTTTTTTTAAATTGTCTTATTTAATGACAATTACATTTTAATGTAATAATATATATTTTTTATTTATAAATTTAATATGAATTCCGATTTTTTTAATTATTTTGAATAAAACTATTTGTATATTTATTTAAAATTCATTTTTTTTAATTATCTTAATTAATTAATGATTCAATTATATTTTAATATAATAATTTAGTTATTTTTATATTTATGATTATAGTTTTTTAAATTTAAAATTGTGTTTATATATTGGATAATTACCTAAAAAATAAATTATGTTAAGAACAACATTAAATAACTAGTAATATCATAATAGAGTGTCGTCAACGTGAAATATTACAAATGAAATACAATATAATTATTATTCGTCATCCTCATCGTTGCCCCCATCTGTATTATCATCCTCCTCCTCCTCTTCCTCATCCTCCTCCTCCTCGTCCTCTTCATCCTCCTCCTCGTCCTCACCATCTTCATTCTCCTCTTCCTCACCATCTTCATTATCTTCCCCGCCGCTATCAATCTCTATCAAATCTGGATTTGCAATGTTAAGTAAGTCTTTAAAAGATTGAAATCTCGCGTATGCACTTCAAATTTGAGTGGCAATCAAGCTTTCGCGATTTGGGGACGGAGCGTCGTCAACTACCAAGTAGCTTGAATCCGGACAGAACTTGCACCCGTTGATCTCGCCTTTACTTTGCAAACAACCATCCATTCATTATTTGCTTTCGAACCCGGATACGCAAAAGAGTATACTTGGGATACCGAGCAAAGAAACACAAACAGATCATACGCAGGATATCTTCTTCTTCTATGAACATCGACCAGTTTGTATTCGGGATGAATCCTTGTTCCTGAAGCAGATGGATCATACCTGTTGGTCCCGGTGAAAACGAGTCTTACACGTGTATGGGGGGGAATACACGTGTTCAGGTGTTTTTAAAACTTTTTTTCATCGAGGTCACTTTGGGTCGTTGTCTCAAGATTAGGTCCCGAGAAGCACAAATCGCTCGAGTCAAAGTCTCATCGAGACAATGATCCCGAGCCGCTTTCGCTAAAAAACCTCGGATAATCCCAACCGAAGTCCTCGAGTTTCAGAGATCCCGAATGGCTTGGATCGATAACTAACTTATTGAACTCTCGTAAGAGTAAGTTCGGGTTTGGTAACTATCTGTCTAAGCTACCTGACGCGTCTTAAAATGGTTGGCCCTTTAGTTTATACTGCTTTTTAAGCTTTCTTTTAAAACCTTCCCTTTATGAAATAGTGATTAGGCGTGATTCAATTACATGCAACTTCATTGGATTGATTCCAATTTGAATATCGATTGAAAAGTATGCTTTCAAAATCAAGTTAATGCAGCAGTTAAGCACAGATATAGAAAGCAATAAACGACACAGCAATTATAGTGGTTCAGAGACTCAAGCTCCTACGTCCACTCTCCCTGACTCTTCAAAGAAATTCACTAATCACTTGAGCTTTCTGACTACCTCGCGTAGTTTACTTACTCAACTCGGCCCTGAGCTTTCTGACTACTCCACGTAGTTTACTTACTCAACCCGACCTTGAGCTTTCTGACTACCTCCGTAGTTTACTTACTCAAACACAAACAAGTTTTCAGACTACCCCTGTAGCTTACTAACTTCTCCTCTAGAGCTTTCTGACTACTCCGCGTAGTTTACTAACTCTTTACAACTCTTCTCACCAACAAACACACTCCAACTACCTTCTCAAGGGTTTGGGGTTTCTCGGTTGGTTTCCAACTAGGATGAGATATCCTTTACAATGAAGCACAATGCAAAGGGTTAGGATATCTCGACTAAGCTTTGGATATGTCTATCAAGCTAGGCTTAGTTTTGTGAGTTCTCTTCAATATACAAGCACTTGGGAAATTCTAGGTTTTTTCGAGTGATTTAACTTTTGCAAGAATAAGTTTGAGCTCTTGAGTCGCGTATAAATTTCCCGTAACCTTACAATGTAGAGGGTCACATGTATTTATAGGCAAACACCAAGGTCACTCTTGAAAACTATCCGTTGGAGAGATAGCTTAATGAGTTTCCTCTTTATGGTGTGTGAGAAACGTCTATATTTAGGGTTTGAAACTCCCTAACACGTTTTAGGCAATAACCTTTCACGTAGCCGGTCTTCACTTTTTGCAGTCTGGAACTTTTGTACATCTGACATGTTTTTCGGCGACCTGTCACTGTCAGTGTCAGTTTTGTACAGTGTTGTCTCCCGCTTTTTGACTTTTGTCTCCAGTTAAAGGTAGACACCTTCAACGGCTCTTTTGGCTATAAACTCTGAGTTGTTATAACCTTAACAACACTCTGACTTAGTTCCTTTTATCTGCATTTGAATGTCTTGGCAACTATCTATTTTTCTAAGGAATCGCGATCTTCTCAGTATAGCATCCTTCAGATAGATATTCTCAGTGCCTAGGAACATTCAGGTTTATACTGAGCATTCAGTACATTACTGAGTCTTCAGTAATTACTGTGCCTTCAGTATTCTTGATCTTCAATCTTCAGTCTTGCGTCTTCAGAGTCTTCAGGGTCTTCTGAGTCTTTTGCAATATACTGACTGATATACTGAGTCTTCATGCTGAGTCTTCAGTTCCTCAGTGTCATACTGAGTCTTCAGTATCTCAGTTTCTCACCGAGTCTTCAGATACTCAATTTTCTTCTGAGTCTTGAGAAACTTCAGTTTCATACTGAAACTTCAGTTTCTTCAGAAACATACTGAGTTTTTCAGAGTCTTCAGAACTTATCCTGAACTATATCTGCTGACTATACATTTTGCAGATAACATCCTGAATACTCTAAAACTAAATCCTGACTCAACTATCAAGATCATTCTGAACATGTCATACTCAGGGGTTTTGGGATCTAATCA
Organism: Stenogyne calaminthoides; assembly: GCA_037126765.1. Taxonomy (NCBI): domain Eukaryota; kingdom Viridiplantae; phylum Streptophyta; class Magnoliopsida; order Lamiales; family Lamiaceae; genus Stenogyne; species Stenogyne calaminthoides. The sequence goes on from JBBCBC010000038.1 coordinate 1,888,904, forward strand.
AAATCATATATCTTTTATTAAATTCATCTCCCAACAATTTCCCCCTTTTTGATGATGCCAAAACCTATCTTGTTACAAAACATATAACCTATACTCAGGTTTCAGTTTTTCCTACTACAAGATTGGTTATATTTTCAACAATCTCCCCCCTTCAATTATGAGTTTCCCAACAATTTCAGAGGGTCTTCCAACAATTTTTACAAAAAATCTCCCAACAATTTCATCACAGAAAAATCATTCAACAATTTCTTCAGTAATGAATTTCTTTAAATAGTTCATCACCAAATACTTAAACAATTTCCCAAAAAACAATTAATTCAGAGACATTCATTCAGGCATATCAAATATAAAAGACATGTAAATAAGATAATGAGATATTATCTTTTGAGCATAATGATAAATCTTCATTGATGATTGGTTTGAGTTACAGATTACAATGAGTTTATCAACAAAATCAAAAAGACAAAAATTTAAAGATTACAGAATCTTCTGAGTCTCTAGTCTTCAGTCTTCAGATTTGGCTCTTCCTTCTTCTTGCTCTTCAGTTTGCTATTTCTTCAACTTCATCAGCGGGCACTTCCAGGTCGAACATTCCAAAATACCTCTTCTTCAGCTCATTTCTCTCCTTGATGATATCCGGATTTGTTTCGTTAAACCTAATCGACCAACATCTTCGAGCAATTTCTTGAGTAATGGCCTTTTCATTCACCAAGCCATTACCAAGTCTTGGAGGAGGATAGGAATATGGACCAGGGGCTACTATCTGTACTTCTCCTTCATCCGCAAAGTTCATCCAACTTTGGAGATATTTTGGATAGAAGGTTAGAAGGTATTCAATGAACGCATCATTCTGATCTGAGCTTTCCCCTCTCCATTCCCTGAGAACATCATAATAGAACCAGAAGGTTCTCTTGACCTCTTCCCACATATCGTTGAGTTTGATAGGCATCCATTTATCAACGTGGGGCCACTTCAGTGTTTTTGATGTCTCTCTCCTTTTGCTCGCAAACTTCTTGAATCCACTCCCTTCTCCTCTTCTTCATCTTTTTTCCGATCACAGTACGCTTTGAGACCGGAAAGTACTTTCTTAGCTTTGTTCAACTGGAGTGTCTTTAGAGCATTCTTCGTGTTGAAGACTTTCTTCTGAGGTTGAGACTCAGATTCTTCCGTTTCTTCATCATCCGTAATCGCTTTCTCTCGATTGGCTTAGAAAGCGCCGCGACGCTTGCTTTCAGGTTGAACAACGCCCAAGGCTTTCCTTTTCATAGGCAATTCAACAGCAGTCTGGCTTGTTCCAACTTTTGCTCTATCACTCAGTTTCTCTCTTGCAACGTCAAGCATAGTTTTTTAGAAACTTCGAGTGTAGGCCCGCTTCTATCTCGATCAACTTGACTTTTCGTAAAAACTTCGACTTCTTTCAAGGCTTTAGATAGTTGATATAATTCAGCATCCTTTTGGGCCTTTTTCTCCAAAGTACGTGTCAATAACTTCCTGAAGTCTTCAGGTTGCCTTTCCCCCTTCTTGACACCGTAGTTTGGAAGAAGTCTGGAGAGTGCTGTGTCCATGTGATATTGTTCTTTGCTCACACAGCGAACCTCTCCTGCTATCTGATCTTGTTCAGCTTCTATCCTCCTGAGGTGGTTCTTAGCCACCGAGAATTCTTCAGAGAGATGGGAAACTGGCCAGAGAGAGCCTCCTTGAACATCTCTGTCATCTTGGCCATGAGCACTGAGCTCATATCCTCAACAGCAGACTTGATCAGCATCTCATTCTTCTCTGCCAATTTCACCTCTAGAAATGCAATTTGACTCCGGTGCTACATGTTTCATTTCAAAGATCGAGCTCGGTTTTGACTCCCCAAATTTTTCATTCAAACTTATCTTCCATGGAGGTCATCTGTGAGGTCAGAGTGTTTTGGATTAGCACCAGCTCTGAAGAGTGACTAAGACCTTCCATCTTTTGAGCTTGGTTGGCCAACGTTTCTTCCATCTGAGCAATCCTGTTCATCATTGGCTCAACCTTCTCAAGTTTCTCCATTAAGGGAGTGAGATCAATCTCAGGAACCTTCTGCACCTTCTGTGTTGTTTGATCATTCTCGAAGCCACCTTCATCCTCGAGCTCCGGTCTAACCGAGCCTCGATCCATTTTATCGACAATTGAATTAAAGATAGAAACTTCAGTAACTTTGGCATAATGTCAATAGTGCCAAAAGGTACCTGAAGAGTGCTAGCTTCAGTCTGAGGTTGACTAATTTCAGGTTGATCAGCACCAGAAGTTTCCTTTTCCATCTGAGACTGATCCTCAAAGCATCTCCCTGTTGGTCCCCATCTCCATCTTGAGATTTGTCTCCGCCTTTCCGGCACCAACTTGATAGCTTTCCTCTCGCCTAACTTCCTCGAACCCATTTCATCAAAATCGGAGTTTTTCATCCCGAAGCTTTGTCCTCCTGAACCCCGAGAAGTCATCGGGAAGGTCCGTCTCCTCATTCCACCGGCCTTCCCCTCCAATGCAAAGAATATCAAGCATCTCAGGAAGGGTCAGTTGAGGATGAACACAGCTTGACCTTAATCAAGAAGATATCTTGCAGATCGGGGTATGAGCCGAGCTCGAGGGTAGCGGTCAAGAATGAACGTTGCTCCCCTTGCTCCTCCACTCGCCTTCTTCAGCCCGCTTCTTCTTCCATCTCGGCCTCTCGTTCAATTGAGGCATCAATCGAGGGATCAAGAAGAGATCTTCCAGAGCTCATCAAGAATATTCCGCTCCCGAGTCTCAGCAAACGAACGTTAGTAGTCAGTCCTCGGCCAGACGAGTGGGTTCGGGACTGGAGGCATATCCTCAGATCGACTCTTAGTTAGCTCTTCTGCCCTCGAGCCAAGACTTCTTCAAGGGAATCTCTCGAGGGCTCGAAGTTCCTTTGAAAATTTCCCGAGAAATTTTATGCAGGCGAGCGAAGTCTCAAGCACCTCAGAGAAGACCTGCTCCCCAGTCTGGTCTTGTGCCTTAGAGATAACCTGAGCTAAAACTTGCAATGGCGAACTCTGAGCTGTTTGGCTCTCAGGTTGAATCTCTTCTGACTCGCTGCCATCTTCATCGGTGAGAACCACCATTCTTCTGCGCTTGGGGGCAAGGGACTTCTGCTTTTTCAACTTCTCACCCTGCTCCATCTTTGCCTCCAACAAAACCTTCCCCCTGGTTTGTTGGGTGTCTTCAGCAATAGCAGTTTTCGGTGATTCTACTTTCTTTTCCTTTTTCCCTCGGATGGCCTGCTTCTTTGCAGCAATGGGTTTGAAGAGGACTTTGGTTTTGGGGAATGGGGTCGAATTGGCGAAGATATCCTCCTCCTCTCTGCACATCTCCAAAATATAAGCTATTTTGGTGGCATGGTGGATCTTGCCTTTGATTGAGATCGCCCCGTCAATCTTCCTTAAAACTTTGGTCTGTTCACTCACCATCTGAATCAGGAATTTCAGCCAGTTGAAGTCAGTGGTGGGTGAGGCCTCAATCGCCGCCATCAACTGAAGCCAAAGGGTATCGACCGCTTCAAAACTCCCCAAGAAGACTCATGATGCATTTGCTCACAATATCCATCAAAACACGATATTGTGGCTTCAAGTGCCTTTTATGCAATGTAAGCCTCAAATTTAACAGATTCTCAAAGAATCCTATCTAAATACTCCCCGCTTTCTACCCGACATATACATAGCAGATCCTCTCCTTTATCACGAGCTCAAAAACATCATTCAAATTTTTTTTGAATAATATGTAAATCCCTCTCAAAATCGACGTATTTGGATGAATGCTCTAAATGTGATACTGATGAATCGAAGAATGCATACCATCCTCTTCATCTATCCTCAAGTTGCGATGAATTCGATTACCTTTTTTATGACTTCGTCCGGTCGGCTTATGACTAGATGGGTGAGTTTAGCCAATCGAATCATACGCAGAGCCTCCTCATCCGGCTTTTTTGAGTTGGTTGTGCTATCAGCGAGACAATCTAACTCGCATCAGGCTTGTTCGCTTTTTGGTAATCTCTAATAAGGTTGGGGCCATTTTTAGAGATAGATTGGAGAAATGAAGATTTTAGGATTTGGGATTTTCTGGGCAAAGGGGATTTATTTGCAGAGGATTTGGGAACGAAGGGTTTGATAAAATTTTGGCTTGAATGGCTTATGAGGTATATATATATAGCTTTGAGATCGTGAGGAATCGCGTTGGTTAGGTGAAAAGCAACGGTTAAGATTAATCTCCGATTAATCGGGTATACGAACCGACGATCTTCGAAAAGTAAGCCGCCAATTTATCCTCATTGGTCAAGAAATGTGGCAGAGCATTAAATGACTGTTGACCTTCTTCGGAATTTAAAACGATCCCGCCCAAAAACATTCCTCAGGTGTTATGTATTTATTGCGAATGATTACTGAGTTTTACTTAAGCAATAAATGAGTCGATGAGTCATTACTTCTTCGGACTAATTTCCCTCTATCGTCTTTTATCGAAAAGTAATCGACCTTGGTAAAATGTCAAGATGATATCGAAAATCAAGAAAATCGACCTTCAAGAATCTGAGTTTCTCGAGACTCGATTCAAGATTTCCATTTTATCCCGAAGTTTCTCAAGAGAAATCGAGAAAAACTTCACGATCCGAAAACCTTCAATTTTTCGGGATTTTACTCTATACATCCGGATCTAACATCCCTAATTCAATCGAAAGTTCCCGAAATCTTGATTAAACCAAAGGTTTAGTCAAGATATCGCCTCTTTGCTTATCAAGATGAATTTTCTCCATCCTTATGTCCTTCTTTCTCGACATGATCTCCGATGAAGTGATGTCTCGATATCTACATGCTTGCATCCGTGTGCAATACGGATTTTTGTGAAATAGCAATGGCACTATTATTGTCACAAAATATTGGTACTTCATTGGCTACAACTTTATAATCCCTTAATTGTTGTTCGAGCTAAAGAATCGAAAGCAAGCAGCCTTCCCGCAGCCCATGTATTCAAACTTCAAGAAGACCGGTCACATCGAGGTCCTGCTTTTTCAAAACTAAGATATCGGTTTGCTTCAAGGAATTGACAAGTTCCGTAGTGGACTTCCTGTCAATCCCAAGAACCCCCATAATCGAGATCGAGTAACCGGTTAATTAAGGTTATCGATTTGGATACCACAATCCTCTATTCATCAGGCCTTTAAGATACTTCAAGATCTTTTTTGGTAACCTCCATGTGACTAGCCTTAGGATTAGCTTGGTATCTTGCACATATCCCAACAAAGAAATGTTATATCCATTTACTACGTGTGAGATAGAGCAATGATCCAATGATTCCTCTATAGTCAAGATGACTTCTTCGATTTGCCTTCGTAATCGGGATCCATCTTCAGAGTTAGTATTCATAGGAATTTAATCGCATTGCAATCTGCACACCATATTTGGCAATCGATCTACGTGTACTTTTTGCACGGGTTGATGAAGATTCCTTCCTTTGATTGTTTCACTTGAAGACCTAGAAAGAAATTCATCTCCCCCATCATAGACATGTCAAACTTGCCTTTCATCAGTGTTGAAAACTTTTCACACAGCTGATGATTTGGGGATCCAAAGATGATATCATCAACATATATCTGAACTAGTAAGATATCTTCTCCATGTTCTATCCTGAACAGAGTTCTATCAACAGTCCCTTTGACAAAACCATGGTCAGTAAGAAACTGAGAAAGAGTATCATACCATGCTCTGGGTGCTTGCTTAAGACCATACAAAGCTTTTCTGAGCCTGTAAACTTGGTCATTCTTTTTGAAACCAGGAGGTTGTTCCACATAAACCTCTTCTCTAAGCACACCGTTCAGAAATGCACTTTTCACATCCATTTGATAGACTGTGAACTTCATGTGGGCAGCATATGCAAGAAACAATCTGATGGCTTCTAGTCTTGCAACTGGTGCAAAGGTTTCATCATAATCCAAGCCTTCTTCTTGGGAATAACCTTGTGCAACTAGTTGTTTTCATCTCTTTTATTCTTGAAAACCCACTTGGTTCCAATGACATTGTGCCTTTCAGGTCTATCTACTAGCTCCCATACTTCATTTCTTGAGAATTGATTCAAATTTCATCTTGCATAAAAGAAGAATCCAATGAGAATCTTCAGAGAGCTTCACCAATCTCGAGTGGCTCTTTCTCCGATAGGAAGCAGTGAGAATAGTGCACTCTCACCATGGAACTTCTTGTTTTAACACCTTGATTAGATTACCCACAATCTGACTTGTAGGATGACTATCTAACCATTTCCTTCTTGATGTTCCTGTTTCAAAAGTATCCTCAACATTTGAAATGTTAGGTTGATTAATTCAAGGCTTCGAGGGAACAACGAGAAGGAGAAAGGAAATCATCTTCCTCGTGGGGAAATTCCATTGAGAACATTGTCGAGACATTTGTTCCCCTTTGGTTGATAGATTCAGAATTTGCCTCACCGTGACCACATCTTCATTGGCATCACATACCCGAAGTCCGGCGGTGTGCGCTCGATTGGTCACCTTTGGAGTGTTGGCTTTTCCGAGTCTCACCATCCCGAGTTCCATCCGAACTTCTTTATCTCGAGTCCGAAGTCACTCCAATCATAGGATGTGGTAAAACCTTCTTTCCGTGTTCGATGGATGATTTATCTTTACATTTCGGGCTTAATCGGTGATCCTCTTAGTCGGTTCTTACGCAGATCATGTTCCTATTTCTTCCGAACACAAGTAGATTCATCAAAAACAACATGAGGTGTTTCCTCCACAATAAGAGTCCTACAGATTTGTAAACTCGAAAGCTTTTATCGACTTGAGAATATCCTAAGAATATTCCTTCATCGACTTTTACTATTAAATGTTTTCAATCGATCTTTACTATTATTGTGTATGAAACACTTGCAACCAAACACACGAAAGAAAGAAACAAGAGGCTTCCTTTCATTCCAAAGCTCATAAGGTGTTTTGCCTTGCCTCTTAGTCAGCATGGATCTGTTTTGAGAATAGCAAGCAGTGTTGACAAATTTCAAAACCTTTTAGGAATGTAAACGGTCACTATCATTGTCCTTGCGAACTTTTTTTCGAGTCCTGTTCCTTCTTTCAAAGAACACCATTTTGTTGAGGGGTCCTTGCGGTGATGTTTCATGTGAAATTCCATTTCTTCGCACAATAATCGATATGATATGATTTATAAATTCAGTTCCTTTGTCGATCGATTTTGACCACACTTTCGATTTTTCTCAATATCGAGCCTTTTTAGTAATTCCGGCAAATTTTAGTCTCGAGTCTCTTTTCATCGAGTAAGAATATGACCCAAGTATATCTTGAGTAGTCATCAACTACTACCAATGTGTATTTCCTGCCATTAGTGCTTACTGGTGTTATAGGACCAAAAAGATCCATATGCAGTAACTGAAGTGTTCTGTCAGTAGAAACATCTACTTTGCTTTTAAATGATGCTTTTATTTGTTTTCCTTTTTGGCACGCATCACAAATATGTTCCTTACTGAACACTTCATTAGGCAACCCTCTCACAAGAGCTAATCTTGCAAGCTTGTTCAGGGTTTTAAAATTCAGGTGATTCATTCTTTTATGCCATAACCAACTGGTATCTGTGGAACTTTTAACAACCAAACATGTATCTTTAGGAGTTGAACTCCAATCAGCAAGAAACACATTCCCTTTTCTTGTACCAGTCAGTAATACTTTCTGTGATGTATCATCTTTCACAAAACATAAGTTCTTAGAGAACTCAACGTTAAAACCATTATCACAGAATTGGCTTATTGAAAGCAGGTTATGCTTCAATCGAGATACATATGAAACACCATGGATATGAACTGAGTCGATTTCCAAAGTTCCATATCCTTGATCCGTCCCTTGAGTTATCTCCAAAAGTGATCTCGTTGGCCTCTTTGTTCAACATAGTCACGAGTATCTTCTTGAAACACATCATATGTCTTGAACATCCTTTGTCAAGATACCATACATCGTGGGCTTTTTTTTCATCTCTGCTCATCAGTGCTATATGATCTTTAATCAGCTTTGTGCCCTTGTTTTCCTCCTGAAAAACAGATCAAATCTTAGGTACCCAATTTGTATAGGGTCCTACAAGGTTAGCTATACCTTTCGGAATCCAAATTTGCCTGACAACTCTAATTACTTTAGAGTGGCTAATTTGTCTTCCATAAACATCAACATACACATCTACTACTCTGGGTGCCTTAGCAGTTTTCTGTATATGTGTGCTAGCTTTAGCATGAACATGTGCCTTTGAGTTCTTCTTTAGTTCAGGCCTTCTGTTCATTTTCTTTGGCTTCTGTGCAGCCGGTCTAAATCTTTGTTGACTCGGGTTCGGGGATAACCCTTAGCAAGTGGGGTTCGGGTTGTCCAGACCGAAATCTGGGTCTTTCACCATACCGAGGACTTGGTCTCTTCCGGTTGAGAATGTCTCTCGCTGAAGTGTTTCTCATCCGAGGATTCCTCTCGATGGTTCAAATGTGGAGCCTTTCGGGTTTGCATTCTTAGCCTGAGGCTTTGAAGTACTTGCTCGAAACTTTCTGAATCGAAAGTGCTCGGGTTTTCTAGCCTTCACCGAGGTTTGGGCTTTCCTACCGATCATTCAGTTTTATCGAGACCATAGGTCCTTTTTCCTTGTCTACAACCTTGGGCATTACTTCGGTTTGAAGTGTAGGTGCCATTGGTTTTACAAAGATTGTCTTCTTGCTACTTGATGAAGATTGAGGATGACCTTGTGAGGTTCCCCGAATATATCCCAATCCAGATTTTATAGTCACAGATCTCGGTAACTCAATTTCATCTATTACATTAGATGCATTATTCAATAGAGTTAACTTCTTTCACTAAGACTATCCTCACGATTCAGTAGAGTTTCATGCTTCTCGAGAGAGGTCATTGAACTTAGTCCCGATTAGTGAATCTCTTCAAATGGATTTTCTAGCTTTTAGGGTTAGGGTCATTATCAACTTCTCTTTCTTCGAGAGTTGTACTTTCGTAACATCCAGGTTCATCAAGAGCTCCCATTAATTGAGAAGTGATTTTGATATTGCAGAGTCTTTCCATTTTAGATTTTCGTTTTCAGTTCCTTATTACGCTCTTGAGTTCTATTTAGTAGTCCTTGTAAAAACAAAGATAGTCCTTCATCGATTCTCAAAAGAATCCATCAGGTCAAAATGATTTTTGGTGGAACTTGAAAACTCTTGTGCTAGTGTAGGAGCAACAAACAGAAAAGAAGAGTTTACCTCCTCAATGGCCATCGGGCGATGATGTCATCATTTTCACCGCATCGAGAATATCTCATCCAAGAGCTAGATCCCTCCTCGTGAGTGTTCTTCTTCCGCAACCATGGCCTTTTGCTAGAGAACTTACGGGTCTCTTTTTAGCTTGTCTTTCTCTTCTCTCCTTAGCACTCAAATATGGACAATCATAATGGAAGTGACCTTTCTTTTGGCAATTATAGCATCTGTTGGTATCATCATCCTGATCACTTTCTTCCTTGGACTTGGAGTCCTTCCTCTTGGATGATGATCCCTCAGTTTTCAGGTCCTTTCTCTTCTCAGTTGGCTTGTCCTCAGTCTTCTTCTCAAAACCCGTGATTCCCCGTAATAATTTTTATATTTTCCAAATCTATTATTAAGTCTTTCAAACCTCCTTGCCATCGCTGCTAGCTTTTTCCTCAAGCTCATCCCCGATTTTTGGCATGGGAGTTCTCGAACTCTCTAGTTTTTCTGGGTTTTATCTTTGGCTTTAAAAGCCACATTTTTACTAGATGATCTTTGAATCATCTTTTTTTGTCAAACCTTTTTGGATTTCTTATCAATTACAAATTCATAGGCCTTCAGCTCAGAGAAGACTTGTTGGTATGGCATTGAATTAATGTTCTTGGTGTTTTCAATCACCACTGCATGAATATCCCATTTCTTAGAAAGACCTCTAAGAATTTTCAATGCAACTTCTCTTTGTGGATATTTCTTTCCAAGTGCATTTAGATCATTCATGATGCTAGTGAATCTGACTTCCAATTTGTCTATTGATTCACCATCATCCATTTCAAAACTATCAAACTTTCCAATTGCCACTGAAAGTTTGTTTTCTTTTATATGATATGTGCCTTGGCACATTACATCTAGTGTATCCCAAATCTCTTTAGAAGTATTACAGTGAGAGATCATTCCCATCACACCATCATCAATTGTACTGTATAGTGTGTCTTTTGCAATGTAGTCTAGATTGACTAACTTTCTCTCCTCAGAGTCGGGTTGGTCATCGGACTTAGGAAATTCTGCGCTCTAGGATCAATTCTCTCATCTTCATTCTCCTTCCCGATTCACCACGAAGAATTGGAATGGTCCTTGAGAGACCACTCTCCACATACGCTCATGTTTGGAATACAGATGAGCCTGCATTCTCAGTCTCCATAAGTCATAGTTCTCCACTGAGAACATGGGAAGTTTTTTAGAAGACATTTTTATTATCTGATCTTTAGAAAAGAAAAAAATTTCAGCAAATAAGATCAGTTCAGATAGACCACAAGTATCTTTGAAAATAAAACTTTGGTCAACAAAGCAGGTGGTTAAGTTGAACCACTGCTCTGATACCACTTGTTGGTCCCGGTGAAAATGAGTCTTACACGTGTATGGGGGGGGAATACACGTGTTCGTTGTTTTTAAAACTTTTTCATCGAGGTCACTTGGGTCAGTTGTCCCAAGATTAGGTCCCGAGAAGCACAAATCGTTCGAGTCAAAGTTCATCGAGACAATGATCCCGAAGCCGCTTTCGTAAAACCTCGATAATAATCGAAGTCCCCGAAGTTTCAGAGATCCCGAATGGCTTGGATCGATAACTAACTTATCGAACTCCTCGTAAGAGTAAGTTCGGTTTGGTAACTATCTCGTTTCTAGCTACTCGAGACGTCATGCGGAATGGTTGGCCCTTTAGTTTATACTGCGTTTTAAGCTTTTTAAAAAACCTTCCCTTTATGAAATAGTGATTAGGCTGTGATTCAATTACATGCAACTTCAGTGGATTGATTCCAACTGAATATCAGTGAAAAGTATGCTTTCAAAATCAAGTTAATGCAACAGTTAAGCACATATATATAAAACAATAAACGACACAGCAATTATAGTGGTTCAGAGACTCAAGCTCCTAAGTCCACTCTCCCTGACTCTTCAGAGAAATTCACTAATCACTTGAGCTTTTCGACTACCTCACGAGTTTACTTACTCAACTCTATTACGAGCTTTACGACTACTCCATGAAGTTTACTTACTCAACCCGACCTTGAGCTTTTCGACTACCTCCGTAGTTTACTTACTCAAACACAAACAAGTTTTCGGACTACCCCTCAGAGCTTACTAACTTCTCCTCTAGAGCTTCGACTACTCCGCCGTAGTTTACTAACTCTTTACAACTCTTTCTCACCAACAAACACACTCCAACTACCTTCTCAAGGGTTTGGGGTTTCTCGGTTGGTTTCCAACTAGGATGAGATATCCTTTACAATGAAGCACAATGCAAAGGGTTAGGATATCTCGACTAAGCTTTGGATATGTCTATCAAGCTAGGCTTAGTTTTGTGAGCTCTCTTCAATATACAAGCACTTGGGAAATTCTAGGTTTTTTCAAGTGCTTTAACTTTTGCAAGAATAAGTTTGAGCTCTTGAGTCGCGTATAAATTTCCCGTAACCTTACAATGTAGAGGGTCACATGTATTTATAGGCAAACACCAAGGTCACTCTTGAAAACTATCCGTTGGAGAGATACTTCGTGAGTTTCTCTTTTTATGGTGTGTGAGAAAACGACTATATTTAGGGTTTGAAACTCCCTAACACGTTTTTAGGCAATAGCCTTTCACGTAGCCGGTCTTCACTTTTGCGATCCGGAACTTTTTTGTACATCGACATCTTTTTTTCGACACATCCTTTATCGATTGTCGAGTTTTGTCTGATGTTGTCTCCCGCTTTTTGACTTTTTGTCTCCGGTTAAAGGTAGACACCTTCAACGGCTCTTTTGGCTATAAACTCTGAGTTGTTATAACCTTAACAACACTCTGACTTAGTTCCTTTTATCTGCATTTGAATGTCTTGGCAACTATCTATTTTTCTAAGGAATCGCGATCTTCTCAGTATAGCATCCTTCAGATAGATATTCTCGATTACTAGGAACATTCGGGTTTATCTTGAGCATTCAAGACATTCGAAGTCTTCGATAATTCGTGCCTTCAAATATTCTTGATCTCCAATCTTGATCTTGATCTTGCGTCTTGAGTCTTCTCGAGTCTTGAGTCTCTCTTGAGTCTTGAGTCTTCGAGTCTTTTGCAATATACTGACTGATATACTGAGTCTTCATGCTGAGTCTTCAGTTCCTCGATGTCATCTCGAGTCTTGATATCTCGGTTTCTCCCGAGTCTTGGATACTCGTTTTTGTCGAGTCTTGAAACTTGGTTTCATACTAAAACTTCGGTTTCTTGAAAACATATCTTGAGTTTTTCGAGTCTTGAGAACTTATCACGAACTATATCTGGCGACTATACATTTTGCGGATAACATCCCGAATACTCTAAAACTGAATCCTGACTCAACTATCAAGATCATTCTGAACATGTCATACTTAGGGGTTTTGGGATCTAATCAAAATCATATATCTTTTATTAAATTCATCTCCCAACAATACCAATCACACTTGAACAACACAACAGTCTTCTCAGGGAACCCCGGATATCCTACTCAACGACTTCTTGCAGGTGTCCGAAGTAGTCATAGCTTTCTCCATCGAACATTGCACTGTTAATGCAAACACCACTGTTCACAGTAGATTTGGTCGATGCATAATCCACTGCATGAAATTTGTAACCATTTACATAGTATTCTTGGTACGTGTTGACCACACGTAGTGGTCCTCTACTGAGATCGCATGAATGGGTTCACAATTCCACCATTATATACCACGTGGACATTGACGATTTGAGGTTAAATATATAATTGTAAACATTTAATATGAATTTATTAATAAACAACGGTTTAGAACCACTCACATAGTTTTGCAACCACGAGTAATATATTCACCTACTTGTGCATCTGAGATGTTTGGATCTATATGGTGTAGCTCTTCAGTAAAGATCCTAATTGAAAGCAATATATTATATTAATCAACTATTATATAATAAATTAATATTCTAATTATGTAAATGATACGTATATGAAATACTTACTCAATGTACGGTTGGACTTCATCACAATTGAATAACACATATTTATGTGCAGCTTCAATCTCTTGTCGGTTCAACCATGGCCATTCATTTGTCTTACCCAAACATCGACCTGAAAACTTAAACACAGACAACATACCCTCAATATCATTAGCAACATTGCCTGTGCCTCTACCGTCTTAATTACGAGGCTTGTTTCTCAACCTTGTTCTAACATGATCCTCGAAATAGTAAGAACAAAATGTTGTAACCTCCTCACACAAGTAGGCATTAACAATTGATGCTTCAACTTTTGTCTTTTGTTTAGCATTGAGCTTCAAGTTATGTAGATACCTATAGATATATAATAAAAAAAATTATAAGATCAAAACATAAATATATTAATATTTGTATAAATAGTTGTGAAGTGAAGGTTTACCTCTCAAATGGATACATCCACCTGTATTGCACCGGACCGACAATTTTGGCTTCATATGCTAAGTGCACCGGCAAGTGCTCCATCGAATCAGAGAAGCTTGGAGGGAAAATGCGCTCCAACTTGCATAAAATAACTGGAATGTCTTTCTCCAAACGGACCATATCATCCCACTTAATCATTGTAGACGTTAAATCTCTGAAGAATAAACTCAACTCAGTTACAACCCTCCAGATATTGTTCGGTGGGAATTCCCGGAATGCGAGGGGCAACAGTCGTTGCATAAACACGTGACAATCGTGGCTTTTCATCCCGGATACCTTCCCGTTTGATGTGTTTACACAACGACTCGGATTGGAGACATAGTCATCTGGAAATCTCAGATCTTCAATCCAATTACACAAAGCCACTTTCTGTCTCTTATCAAGTGTGTAATTGGCTTGGGGATATCTTTCAGTACCCTCATCCCTCTTCAAGTGATCACGTTTACATATCTCGTTCAACTCATCACGATACTTTGCAGTGTCTTTTGTCTTGCCCTCTGTGTTCGATTGTGTGGAACAAGTTATCGAACACATTCTTTTCGATGTGCATCACATCTAAGTTGTGTCGAATCAAAAGTGAGCTCCAGTAGGGCAAGTCCCAGAAAATGCTCTTCTTCTTCCAACCACCCGGTACCATTTTATTATGGTCCTCCGCATGTTTTTCTGTTGTTTTCCTCAATCCCTTCTCGCAAGCTTCATACATAGATACTGTTTTGAAGCATTTAAACATGCAAGATTCCAAGAAGGGTTTTGTACCTTTCAAGCACGGAATCCATCTATCAAAAGACATGTGCCCTAAGACACAAAGGGAGATAGATGACATGAGAGGGATTCCTTATGCGTCGGCAGTGGGAAGCCTCATGTATGCTATGTTGTGTACGAGACCGGATATCTGCTACGCCGTAGGCATGGTAGCGAGATATCAGAGCAATCCTGGAAATCAACATTGGACTGCTGTTAAGAACATTCTGAAGTATCTGAAAAGAACTCGAGATAGAATGTTGGTTTATCAGTCAGACAGTTTATTTCCAGTGGGATACACGGAATCGGATTTCCAATCAGACCTAGATTCCAAAAAATCTACCTTGGGTAGTGTGTTTTGTCTGGGGGGAGGAGCTGTAACATGGAGAAACGTTAAACAGAAATGCATCGCAGATTCTACCATGGAAGCCGAATATGTAGCTTGTTGTGCTCGGTACTGGGCCCCATATTAAATATAATTCGTCAGACGGACACGTGTACCAAAAAGTCAATATCATTACATTTGACAGCCAAACAGGTTTGTGCCAGGTGGACGTGGTCGCCACATACGCTGGTACTCGTGCTCGCCTATTCAGCGAGCACAAGAGACAGTCGGTGTGCTCGTCCCGAATCATCCAGAAGCCATACAAGGTAGATAGAGACTAGCACAAGTGAGCGAGCAAAATAGACAATGAAGGGAAACATGTTCTCCCCTTTAGGGCGAGCATATGTGGGATATGACTTCTATCCTGCTGTGCGTGCAATCATAATATTCTTTTTGGTCTGCCCCTTTAGAGCGAGCAAAATAGCTTTATGTTACTTTTTGGTCTGCACCTTCTATCCTGCTTTGCGTGCAATCATAATATTCTTTGATTTTATCATATACACCTTCACAAAAAGGCGTGATTGCCAGACGACTTCAAGGAAGCATGCTGACTGAAAGATCTAGATGTTCGAGAAGATTATTAATTAAGAAGCGAAGTTAGTCATTTTATCACCTCAAGATGATATAGTCTTGTTCCAGATTCGTTCCTTGTAATTTGACTCGATACATTATTTGTAGGTCCCGAACGGGTTTCGTGAGGGCAGAAGTCTAGAGGGGAGGGGTGAATAGACTTCTGAATTTTTTTTCGTGCAGATCAGGTGTGATTGCAGTTTGCCTGATCAGAGTGCAAGTGAATCAGTTTGGACTGATATCCAACTTACTGATCGCCTGAGGGCAGATCAATTCGGTATCTATCAGTTTAACTGATTGTGCGGAAGCTAGTTTATACCCGTGTGAAAAACCAGTTTATAACAAATCAGATTCCGAAGCTGTTTTCAATCAGATGACTATGGAGTCAATCTGATCAGATCAGTAGCTTGGTGCTAGCTGATCCTAACTCAGAATATGTATGCAGATTTAATTAAGTTGTGTGCAATAGTGTGAAGCAGTTAATCAAACAGGTAAATGCACACAAGATTTTGTTGGGGAATGATTTGCACAGATCTATTCGGGGTGAATATTTAAATACAAATTTAATTCATTAATTATTACTAGCATGAATTAATCCTATATTAATTCAAATAATAATTGCAACAACATATCATGCATATAAAAAGCCACGTAAAACCTACGCATGCAGAATCTACGGGTTTACGTGAACGTACCTCTCGGGATAGCAGTGACTTCGGTCGGACGGACTAACCAAAAGGACTTCCCAAGTATTCCCTTAGCCCTTGCTCAACTATCCGGTGGAAGGACACTCGTCGAACAATTAACAAAAGGAAAAAATAAACTTTGTTCACCACCTTTGTGGATTTGCTAATATTTCCAGCACATGGAATTGTACTTGGGAATGAACTAATCATCCCCTATTTATAGGAGAGGGAGTGGTCGAATTTGTTGTAGAAAAACAATGTGGGAAAAGACTTTTCTTGGTCACCAAGAAATCTTGAATATATCTTCTATATTCTTTTTCCCATAATTAAAATATTCCACAAAAATCCCACCTCCTCTAATATGATTTTTTTCGAAAAATTAATGTGCAAGAATCCAAGATTTGGATCTTCTTGAATTTATGAGATATTCTTGTATTTCAAGAAATACATATCTTCCATAATATCTTTTCAAGAAAATCAAGAAAATCTTTCTTGCTCATCATATTTTCTATTTTTTCGAAAATTACTATATAGATAAGCTAGTGGGAGATTTCTTGAATTTAATGAGATAATCTTGTATTCCAAGAATACATATCTTCATTCCATAACAAAATTCAAAGAAAAATCTTTTCTCCCAACATATCTATAAATTTTTGAAATTTTGGTTGGAAAATTAAGCAAAAATATTTATTTTATTTTAATCACCTTTTAGGTTATTGGACTATTTGTTGGGCTACTCAGGGGGCCTTTAGGAGAATTAAGATTGAACCTTCTAATGGATCTTGAATATCTAATATTGAGCCACAATATAATTCAAGCCCATAAATATTAGTTAATCCCACTACATAATTAATATTGACTATCCATCTTAACTCATATTATAGTCAATATGGCTCCGGTCATTATTTCCGTGTTTAAGATTATCTAGCCCATTAATTAATTCAAGCCACTGAAATAGCTTTCCGTTAATTAATATCTTTTGTCCTTGGTCGAGGAACGGTTCAACATTATTATCCATACCGGAAACTAATTCCACTTGCAAGATTTGGTATGATAAAACTTATGAACCTCGAGGGGCAAATCAAGCAAGCGTGCTTGCATTAACGATTCTTCAGATTAAATCTTAGCAATCACATGTGACCAATAATATTGCCCAAGATAAAAAGTATTGAATCTCCGATTCGCTACCCATGATAAGTCAAAGCAATAGTTACCAATCCCACGTGATCGTGATTTAAGGGATCTAAGGTTAAGAAACAACGAACCACCGAGGTCTAATTCTTCCTTGTTCGCCCAAGAATTTATCCTCCAGTAGGTCCTATTCAATTGCATCACCATGCACTAGTGAAATCTCTTGGTCAAGACAAACCAATCTGAGCCTTACACCTCAACCTTTCATGACGGGTTGTTCATTTCCATCTAGGTCGTGAATGGCGTACTTTTAGTTACAAGGAACTGTTAATTTAATCTTCTGTGATCTGGTATCATTAAATTAACTACTGATGTAACACGCATTTAATTCATCGAACAGATTATGCAAAGAAATATATATAACATTCAATCATATTTAAAGCATCGTTGATAAACAATTTATTTCAAGAATAAGTTCGAAAATTGGTTTCGATTATACAAAGTAAAAAGCATACTTTTCAGTATAATCCCAACAGATTTATAGTGGTTCGAACAACCAGTCCTACGTCCACTTTTCCCTTTCACAAGGGGCACCAACTTAACCGACTTAACCAACTGGACTTAGATTATTGTTTTAGTCCAACACATTACACCAACAGATATTTATAGAGCTCTCACTCAACCGATCCCAGTAAACAAATTTAACCTAACTTTGGGTTTTGGGTAAGATTTGATGTTTGTTCCAACTTTGAAATCTTTCCTAGTATTTAAGTAGCCTAACAGCTAGAGGATAAGATTTATGTGCTAAGAACTATGGGATGAACACTTAGAAAATAATCTTCAAGGTTGTGTTCTTCGTGCGGAAATTTGGCTATAGTATGAACTTCTTGATAATTGTTGGGATATTTTAGTTTTGATTAATTATGCCAAAACATTATCAACTTGTGTTTTTGAAGCTAATCTACAGATAACAAGTTGAGGGGGAACGAGAGAACAAATTGAGGGGAACTCATGAAATCGCATTTAAGATGATCGAGATCGAGCGAGGTTGGCAGACGAGGGCCGATCAAGATCGGATGAGAAGGATGAGTTCCAAAACTAATCGGCGCGAAACCGACACCTGTGCAATGCGCTTAACGCAACTGATCATCAGAAAGCCGACATCGAAGAACCGACATCGAAAGGGCCGATGCGCTTTGCTCATGCAATCCAGATAGAAGGTAGACTGACCGATCAGTGAGCCGACGATCAAAGCATAAATCGTGACCGATGAACAAGAAAATCAGTGCGGAAATCGACCGATGAACAGTAAAAAATCAGTTCAGGAAATCGAATCGATGAACAAGAAAAATCAGCCTGATGAATGTTGATTTCAAGAATCGATGAACAAATGATTTCAAAGATGATGAACAAAGGATTTCAAAGATCGATGAATAGTGATTTCAAAGACACCGTAAATCTACAGATCGATTTCAGCGGACCATCAAAGACATTTAATCAATAATGAACAAGAATCCCATGAAATGATCAGATCCGTTAGACACACAAAAGAAATTGATCAATAAGAAGATAACAACATATATGGATGTGTCATAAAGCTGCAAACAACAGTGCACAAGGGCACAGAAAAGATGGGAAGATTATTAGTATGGATTTGAATATTACTCTCCAACGGTAATATTCAAATCCACACTATAAATACATTGCACTATCTTCAAAAGAAGATAATGGAGGATCTGCAAAGTGAAATTAAAAGCCAAATATTCAAGCAACTCCATTCAAGAACACAGAGCAAGAAATACACACATATATTCAAAAGTGTTCTACCCTAGATCTAAGCACAAATGCTATATCCTAAGCTTAGAGAGATTTTCCCAACCTTAGCATTGAGGCTAAACAAATGTAAGGGAAAATCTCACCCTAGTTGGAAACCAAACAAACCTTACCCAAACCAGTTGGTAGGATAAGTTTGTAGGTGAGTGGGAACTCGATAAACATCTAAGCAATCCCGAAAGGGAGGGTCGGCAATCCCGTGAGGGTGATAAGTCCCGTTTGAGTGGGAACTCGATAAACATCTAAGCAATCCCGAAAGGGAGGGTCGGCAATCCCGTGAGGGTGATAAGTCCCGTTTGAGTGGGAACTCGATAAACATCTAAGCAATCCCGAAAGGGAGGGTCGGCAATCCCGTGAGGGAGATAAGTCCCGTTTGAGTGTGAACTCGGTAAACATCTATCGGCAATCCCGTGAGGGTGATAAGTCCCGTTGGTTAAGTTGGTTTAGTTGGTGCCCCATGAAGGGAAGAGTGGATGTAGGACGAGTTGTCCGAACCACTATAAAATTGTGTGTTCTTTACTGCTTTATGTTATTACTTGTCATATGCATTCGTTTATAAGCAAAACACACATCGTTCTTAAAAGCAAAAAAAAAAAATTGAAATCACTCGCCCTCCCCTCGCTTTTTATATGCACCGAACAAAACGCTTTTTTCCGACGTGCAAATGGGTTTTCAAAAGCGGGGACCATCAATTGGTATCGAGCGGGTTGTTCAAAAGGTCACTATTTTTCAATGTGGATTTCGAACCGATACCATCAATCGGGTATCGAGCGAGGAGTTCAAACGTTCACAACTTTTCAAAGTGACCACCTGAACTGATCTTTTAAATCAAAAACCCGATCTCTGTATAAGTGCATATATTTTAATGTTTTGGCGTCATTATCAAAAAGGGGGAAATTGTTGGGATATTTTAGTTTTGATTAATTATGCCAAAACATTATCAACTTGTGTTTTTGAAGCTAATCTACAGATAACAAGTTGAGGAACGAGAGAACAAATTGAGGGGAACTCATGAAATCGCATTTAAGATGATCGAGATCAGACGAGGCTGCAGACGAGGCTGATCAAGATCAGATGAGAAGGATGAGTTCCGAAAGCTAACGTCGGGCCGACACGTAAACGGTTTCTAATCGCTTAATCAACATCATCAGAATGACATCAGAAGAATCGACATGGAGTTTTTCGATGCGATTTGCTCATCTGATCCAATCTTGGTCAGACCGATCGATCAGTGAAATGATCGAATCGACGACCGTAAAATCGAACCGATGAACAAGAAAAATCAGTTCAGGAAATCGGAACCGATGAACAAGAAAAAATCGATCAGGAAATCGGACCGATGAAAGAAAAATCAGTTCGATGAGCGGTGATTTCAAGAATCGATGAACAAATGATTTCAAAGACTGATGATGAGCAGTGATTTCAAAGATCGATGAATAGTGATTTCAAAGACACCGTAAATCTCTGATCGATTTATTGGACGGATCGAAAAAGCGACCGTAATCGAAGCAATGAACGAAGAATCCGGCTGATTTGATCGATCCGTTAGACACACAAAAGCAGCTGATCAATAAGAAGATAACAACATATATGGATGTGTCATAAAGCTGCAAACAACAGTGCAAAAGGACAAAGAAAAGCTGGAAGATTATTAGTATGGATTTGAATATTACTCTCCAACGGTAATATTCAAATCCACACTATAAATACATTGCACTATCTTCAAAAGAAGATAATGGAGGATCTGCAAAGTGAAATTAAAAGCCAAATATTCAAGCAACTCCATTCAAGAACACAGAGCAAGAAATACACACATATATTCAAAAGTGTTCTACCCTAGATCTAAGCACAAATGCTATATCCTAAGCTTAGAGAGATTTTCCCAACCTTAGCATTGAGGCTAAACAAATGTAAGGGAAAATCTCACCCTAGTTGGAAACCAAACAAACCTTACCCAAACCAGTTGGTAGGATAAGTTTGTAGGTGAGTGGGAACTCGATAAACATCTAAGCAATCCCGAAAGGGAGGGTCGGCAATCCCGTGAGGGTGATAAGTCCCGTTTGAGTGGGAACTCGATAAACATCTAAGCAATCCCGAAAGGGAGGGTCGGCAATCCCGTGAGGGTGATAAGTCCCGTTTGAGTGGGAACTCGATAAACATCTAAGCAATCCCGAAAGGGAGGGTCGGCAATCCCGTGAGGGAGATAAGTCCCGTTTGAGTGTGAACTTCCCAGAACATCTATCGGCAATCCCGTGAGGGTGATAAGTCCCGTTGGTTAAGTTGGTTTAGTTGGTGCCCCATGAAGGGGAAGAGTGGATGTGGGGACGAGTTGTCGAACCACTATAAAATTGTGTGTTCTTTTCTGCTTTATGTTATTACTTGTCATATGCATTCGTTTATAAGCAAAACACACATCGTTCTTAAAAGCAAAAAAAAATTGAAATCACTCTGCCCTCACCCCTGTTTTTATATGCACCGAACTGAAACGCTTTGCTTCCGCACGTGCAAATGGGTTTTCAAAACGGGACCATCAATTGGTATCAGAGCGGGTTGTTCAAAAGGTCACTATTTTTCAATGTGGATTTCTGAACTGATACCATCAATTGGTATCAGAGCAGGAGTTCAAACGTTCACAACTTTTCAAAGTGACCACCTGAACTGATCTTTTAAATCAAAAACCCGATCTCTGTATAAGTGCATATATTTTAATGTTTTGGCGTCATTATCAAAAAGGGGGAAATTGTTGGGATATTTTAGTTTTGATTAATTATGCCAAAACATTATCAACTTGTGTTTTTGAAGCTAATCTACAGATAACAAGTTGAGGGGGAACGAGAGAACAAATTGAGGGGGAACTCATGAAATCGCATTTAAGATGATCGAGATCGCATTTAGGTCAGTAGATTTAGGCCGATCAAGATCGATGAGAAGGATGAGTTCGAGCTAATCGGGCGCGGCCGAAACCGAACCAGTAATGCGCAATTTTCTAATGCAACATCATCAGAATCGACATCAGAAAGTAACCGACATCGAAGTGCCGATGCATGTTTTTGCTCATGCGATCCAGACTGAGGAGACGGGGATTCGATCAATGACGAATGATCGATCAAAGTACTTAAATCGACCGATGAACAAGAAAATCTGCCCAGGAAATCAGACCGATGAACAAGAAAATCAGTTCGTGAAATCAGATCGATGAACAAGAAAATCGGGCCTGGCGAACAAAGGATTTCAAGAATCGATGAACAAAGGATTTCAGCACGAGATGAATGTTGATTTCAAGATCGATGAATAGTGATTTCAAAGACACCGTAAATCTCTGATCGATTTCATTGGACCCGATCAAAGACGTAATCGAAGCAATGAAGCGAGAATCCCATGAAATGATCGATCCGATTAGACACACAAAAGCGGTGATCAATAAGAAGATAACAACATATATGGATGTGTCATAAAAGCCGCAAAAACAACGGTCAAAAAGGACAAAGAAAAGCTGGAAGATTATTAGTATGGATTTGAATATTACTCTCCAACGGTAATATTCAAATCCACACTATAAATACATTGCACTATCTTCAAAAGAAGATAATGGAGGATCTGCAAAGTGAAATTAAAAGCCAAATATTCAAGCAACTCCATTCAAGAACACAGAGCAAGAAATACACACATATATTCAAAAGTGTTCTACCCTAGATCTAAGCACAAATGCTATATCCTAAGCTTAGAGAGATTTTCCCAACCTTAGCATTGAGGCTAAACAAATGTAAGGGAAAATCTCACCTAGTTGAAACAAACAAACCTTACCCAAACCGGTTGGTAGGATAAGTTTGTAGGTGAGGAACTCGATAAACATCTAAGCAATCCGAAAGGGAGGGGTCGGCAATCCCGTGAGGGAGATAAGTCCCGTTTGAGTGGGAACTCGATAAACATCTAAGCAATCCCGAAAGGGAGGGTCGGCAATCCCGTGAGGGAGATAAGTCCCGTTTGAGTGGGAACTCGATAAACATCTAAGCAATCCCGAAAGGGAGGGTCGGCAATCCCGTGAGGGAGATAAGTCCCGTTTGAGTGTGAACTCGGTAAACATCTATCGGCAATCCCGTGAGAGGGTGATAAGTCAGATTGGTTAAGTTGGTTTAGTTGGTGCCCCATGAAGGAAGAGTGGATGTAGGGACGAGTTGTCCGAACCACTATAAAATTGTGTGTTCTTCTTCGCTTTATGTTATTACTTGTCATATGCATTCGTTTATAAGCAAAACACACATCGTTCTTAAAAGAAAAAAAAAATTGAAATCACTACGCCCTCACTTTGTTTTTATATGCACCGAATCAAACTTTTGCTTCCGCAGACGCAAATGGGTTTTCAAAAGCGGGACCATCAATAATTTCCGTGTCTTCACTCAAGAGTAATCCCATATTTATAGACCTCGAAATCAAAGAGCCGTTGGAGAGCAATTTGAATTTCCGGCTATATTTGGTAGATATGTAGGATTTGATGTGGCGTCTTGTAAGTGCGGCATGGCCGAAAGCGTGTGTATGTCGTTTTTTTATAGCCGTTTGACCAAGCAAAGACCAAATCCCATATTGTCGGCTCCGTTCATACGCGTGTCTTGTTCTTATTGGTTAACAAAAGCACTTTTAGGTGTTTGTTCTACCAACTAAAGTTGACATTCTTCTTGTTCAGATCAACAACGTATGATTTGGTGAAACATTAGTTACCACCTAGTGTGGTGACCGATCGGGCCATAACCGATCGCCTACCTTATAGAGTCTTCGGTGCCGATTGTCTTAGCTCAAACTAGCGACTTTCCGATGTAGGTCTTCTAGTCTGATCTTCTGGTAGTCATCTGATCTTCAGGTCTTCTGAATTTGTGTTTCATGACTTCACCTGATTATCTGACTTTATCAGTTCGTCTGATCTTCTGTCCTTCCTTTGCTTTCCGCCTGCCGGACTTCAGCTGATCTTTTGTTCTTCTGATCTTTAGATCTGACCTATACATATTGAGGTTCCCCCTCAATATGTGACCTATCTTAGACATCAGTTGTTCTATATAATAATTATCAACTGGTCATCTTATAACTGGTAATAAAACATCATCCTATGATCCGATTTGGTCCTATTACATGTGTTTTAGAACTTTCATCAAAACTCTAAATTTCCCAACAATTCCCCCTTTTTTGATGAAACCAAAACACTTGAGAAACCAACACAGTTGATAAATATAAAACAATAAAGAACACATAATCAGAAGACAATGAGATTTTGTCTTAGGATCAGAAAAAGAATAAACTTTTCATTCATTAGATTTATCGATTACATATTACATCAGAAAAGTTTGGGTTTAAATTCAGCTGATCCTAAACAGTCTTCTGATCTTCAATCTCTTGGCTTATGTCCCTCTGGCATTTCTCGTTGATCCCGAGGAATGTTGAATATCGATATAGCTTCCATTTGACATCATTGATCTGCTTTGAGGATCGATTATGCGAGCTTTGTTCGGGATGTCAAAATAGAACCTTTGAAATGTCGATCATCCAAATGAGCCATCTGCCTTGAGTAATCCATCACGTCATACTCTTGACAAGATGTTCTCACATTGATTACTCTGGCTTCATTTTCCAGATATTTCAGAAAATCTGGGTTCTTGTTCTCCAACCAGTTGAGAAATTACGTGATCCGGTGATTCTTCTTGTGGCACTAGATCCGAACAAAAGCATCCGAAGCCATTCTTACGATCTTATTCCATTCCTCGAACCTATCGGCATGTGCAGCGGCCGGTTTTGAGAATGATTTCATCAACTTTTTTTGGCAAAGCGAGGTTCGGTCGATTTTTCGGCTTTGCCTTTCTTAGCCCTCGATCGTATTTCTTTTTGGATCTTACGCCTCAATTTTTTTTACGCTCTTCTTTCTTCTTCACTAATTCGAGCTTCTTGACAATCTGCTCCTTAGGCGTTTCTCGGCCAGGTTCTTATCGGCTGTATGTCGGCTAGTTGTGTTTCTCGTGACTCTCTTAGTGCGAGTGGGTGATACAGTTTTGATGTCCCGACAGACCAGCCTAACTTTCTTGCCTTTGACTTCTCCATCTTCCCCAATTTCGATTTAGCAAGCAGATCGAGATGGTCTAGTCTCAGCCATAGGATTCAAGCTATGCGAATCGGTTTTTTGTTGTTACGATAAAGTCGGAGTTGGTTTCTCAATCATCCTTCCCCTTTTTGGTTTGATCAAAAGAGCATTGAGGTGGGAAGTTAAATTAGCTCAAAAAGATCAAAAGAGCCTTTTTAATGACCAGCTATCTCCAAGCGAAGAACAACTTAAATTAGCTCTCACTCTTCTCTCTCTTTTTTTTTTGTGCAGAAAACTAAGAAACCTAAATCGATTCAAAAGCGAATTTGGAAGCATAAAGTGAATCGATTCGAGACTTTGAAGCATAAACCGAACTGATTCAAAGTTGCTAGAATAAAGGATTTTCATCTACTTAATTCTCATTTTCGGCTTGAAATTGGTATATATGGATTCCTATTTGAAAGAGCTTTCTTATATGTGCAATTTTACATGTATTTATGTGTTTGCCTGAATTCCTTTTAATGTCTAGTACTAGGTTTATCCCTTCAAAATAGCTGAAGTTTATCTCTATTTACATACTTTAAAATCCATGCAAAACCATTTTAATTCTGTTTTTTGTTATATTTAGTTCTTTAATTCAGTGCAAAATTTCATATCATTTCAGGAACACGTTTAATTCATTCGACACAAGCAAGCAAGGCAATGTGACCCTTGATTTCAACCAGTTTATTTACTGCAGGTACAACATCTAACCCACTTTGGATATAAAATGCATGATAATTGCAACAACACCAAGATGCACTTAAATAACCCTTTTATGATTTTGTATAAAAGTCCAGTTGTTACTTGCTGAGTATGTTCAATTGTTACCAACATACACAATTTGTATAAATGTCATCAGGCAGGTGCCTGTATATAGGCTTATAATATTGAGTTCTTAAAATCTCTATCAACGATTTATTGATTTGTGAAAGGTACTAAACTCTGTTGGAGTTGATGGTTAGTGATTAGGATTTTATCATACTTTCTTGTTTACGGGTTTGATGTTTCTAGTCGATGTAATATTTGGTTTGGTGTATATGTGATTTTATTATTCCAAATTACTTATTTCAGCTTTTTTGTTTATACTTTTACAGTTCTCACAAAAGAACTACTCCGAAAAAGAAATTGATGAAGTATGGAAACAGTGGACCGAATGACTATCAAATTACATTGTTGATCAGTAGAAGTGGTCGGAAGATGAAAGCTAAAAACGGTTTGTTTTTGTGATTTTGAACAAGTTCTTATCTTGAAGTTGGATGTACATTTTTATTACTTATTTTGAACAATGTATGAATTGATTACTTAATTTTACGAAGTCTATTGGTTCTTAGTATTTACTTCATTCAGCAAAAAATGTGTATTATATTTATATTCTGAAACAATAGAAAACATAAAATATGTCCAAAATAGTATTAACAACGGAGAAAAATCGTTGTCATAGTCATTTTTAACAACGGGACAAATAAGCATTTAACAACGGTTTTCTCCCGTTGTCGTACATATTTATGACAACGGGTTACTATGAGTTAACACAAATGTTAAAAACCGTTGTAATAAACACCTACGACAACGGGTAAATATGAGTTAACACAACGGGTAAAACCCGTTGTAATAAACACCTACAATAACGGGGATTATCCGTTGTCAAATGTCCGTGACCTACGACAACACCAGCATCCACAACGGGGGGAAAATAGCTACGACAACGGGGATTACCCGTTGTCGTATCCAGTTTTTGGCATAGTGACATTGATACGACATTGTCCTCTTTGAGCCAAGCACATATAAATTTAAGTTTGGGTATTTTTCAAAAGACCTGATATCAGTGGATAAATTGTTCATCCTTATAAACCCATGATCTTTTAAATTTTTATTCGATATGGGATATTGTTTGATACCCTAACAATGATAACATAAAACTCCCCATACCATCATAATCACATTTACTTCGACCGACCCATGCCATCTATGAAATGTTATTTTGGTAAATATGCAGTATTATTTTAAAAAAAAATTAATAATAAATTTAGAAAGAGGGATGAGTCATATATGTACATTGACTCAGCCTAGGACGCGGTCGCCCCCGGATGATATATATATATATTTTTTTTACTGTATATGTCGAAAATTCAATATTTATATTTTAAAATCGTAAAATTTTATCATTTCGTCCTCGTTGGAATTCTAAAATTTCCCTGCCGTTACTCAATGAAAAATTTTGCCCCCTTAGGACGAAATCCTGAATCCATCCTTGTGTTAACTGCTTGGGCTCACCGGTCCACTTCTATATTTTCTACATGACAAATTTGGTACGTAAATGCTTCTGCAAAAAAGAATTAGGTATATAAAATATATGCTTTTATTATGACATCATGAGATTGTTAGGCTACAGCACTTCAATTAATTTATTACCTCACCTCGAGATTAATAGAAAGGAATCCAGGAAAAGGACTAATTTTTCACATTATGTTTCAAATTAAGAGTGGGTCTCACTAGCTTTTTCTAATTTCGTCTTTCTTTCGTTTTTACACTGGGGAACTCCTCCCACTACAAAATAATGCCAATTAAAGAGGGTTTTAACGAGGTTTTTAAAGAGAAATTTTGATTTGGCGAGGGCTTTAATGAGAAAAATAATCTCTTTTTAAAATGCTCGTCGGTAACTGATTAACGAGGGTTAAAGCGCGAGGGATTTAACAAGGGCTGACGGATCCCTCGCCAATTTTACTGAGGGCGTGGGCCCCTCGTTAATTGACACTGTGTCAGATTTAACGAGTGTTATCAGATCCTTCGTCAAAGCCCTGACAAATTCCCTCACTAATTCCCTCGCCGATTTTACTAAGGGCATGGGGCCCTCGTTAATTTGCTTGCCAATCTGGCAATCAATTTGCCGAGGGAATGGCCCTTCGCCAGCTTTAATTCTGGGAAAAAAAATGCACTCGACCAGATTCGAACCCGCATCGCTCAGCTACGCACGCCCCTGCAAAACCACTGGGACACGCGACCTTCTTGTATATGGAGGTCTTGCGTGTTCCGCCAAACCGTTTGAGCAAGACTAATTATTGGTTAAAGAAGTTTTTCTTAATGTATGTGTATCATATATTTTGTATTATTTATTTTATTTCTTATATCATTTAATTTTAATTATTTATTATATATACTTTGGTTTAATTAAAATGTTTATAATAAAATTATGAAATAAATAATTTATATTCTTTTGCACTATTTTTTAACATGAGTATTAATCATTTTTATTAAAATATTTTCAACAAAATTTTAAATAATTATTTTTATATTCTTTTTTACTATTTACTAACACGTGTACATATATACACTTATATTGATCATTTTTATTAAAATATTTTCAATAAAATTTTTAAATAATTACTTTTATATTATTTTTTACTATTTACTAACATGTGTATATATATACACTTATATTAATTGTTTTTAATAAAATATTTTTAATAAAAATTTTAAATAATAATTTATATATATATATATATTTTTTACTATTTAATAACATGTGTACATATATATATACTTTGTCTATACCATTTATATATTTACCTTCTCTTGTTTCATGCAAAAGTTCATATCAACGCGTTCAACAATAGTTGCCATAAAATAATGGATATATATATTGGTTAAGTTTTTCAATTTTCACCAACTAATATTCCATTCATAAGATAGCGACTAATTTTGCATCCAGTCGAAATGAATGATGTGCATAACATGAGGTCAGTTTAATTCAGTCTTTAATTAAAATGAATATCTCTCTAACTAAAGTCTTTAATTAAATAAAATGAAATTTGCCGATTTCAAAAATAATTTTGATGAGTGTATTGATTTATGAAGCCGGCTATCTTCAAAGTTTTTATTTTAACGAGGGGCAGAAAGCCCTCACGAAGGCGTCAGAGTTTTTATTTTTATGTCAAAGTTTGGCGAGGGGCAAAGGCCCTCGTGAATGTGTCAGAAAATACTATTGAGGGAAACTTCACTCGTTAATTTTCAATCAAAATTTGTCGAGGGGGACTCGCCCTCGTGAACACTTTGACGAGGGATTATCCCTTGTTAAATCCTTCATTCTTTTACATGTGTTATATTTCCTCGTTCAATCCCTCTTTAAATATTTTCCTCGTTAAAACCCTCTGTAATTACGAGGGTTTTATTTCCCTCTTTAAACCCCCTTGTTAGATAAGCTTTTTTTTTTTAGTGTCCATATTCTCTCATTTGACACACATAGTTCTGATACCACTTTTGGGCCCTGGGAAGGGTCTCCATCTCCGTATTGATACAAAATTGTCCTCTTTGAACAGAGGCGGCCTTGGGGCGGCGCATGTGGTGTCGCCGCACAGGGCCACTTTTCAACGAGAGCCCCGTTTTATATATATATATATGAACATAATTATGATATATATTAAAAGGTTGATAATAATGACATTAATAAACGCCAGTTGAGTTGGTCGCTTCATATGACTTTAAGTGGCGAAGTTGCGGGATGAAGTCCCATTCAGCTGTTTTATACATTTCTTTTCTCCTTACATGTTTCAGATTTTCACCATATTTGCGATTTGTTCTTCGTATAACTTATTTTTCTTTCTTATTGTTTCTCTAATTTTTTTCCTTACATGTTTCAGATTTTCACCATATTTGCGAGTAAATAACACTTTTGTTCTTCGTATAACTTATTTTTCTTTCTTATTGTTTCTCAAATTGAATCTACAAAGAATTTTTCGAGTAAATTATTTAAACCAAATTTATTTTTTCTTTCTTTTTCTTCTTCTAATTAACTTTCATTTTTTCATAACTTTTTTTAGCGCAATTTTT
The DNA here is from genome assembly GCA_037126765.1 of Stenogyne calaminthoides. Classification (NCBI taxonomy): domain Eukaryota; kingdom Viridiplantae; phylum Streptophyta; class Magnoliopsida; order Lamiales; family Lamiaceae; genus Stenogyne; species Stenogyne calaminthoides. Next base: position 1,918,879 of record JBBCBC010000038.1, read on the forward strand.
ATGCATATTATTTTTATTTTTTTTCTAAATATTAAACTATATATTTTTTCTTTTGAGTCGATGAGTTTGAAAACAATTTTAGTACATTAAAATATAATATATTTTATTACTCCCTCCGTCCATCAAAATTGTCCTCATTTCATTTTGACATGTTGTACGGAAAGGTAAATTAAGTCCATTTATGAATAATATAATTGATTGTGAGCAAAATATAATGATAACTTGAGTAATTACATATATAATTAATTAAGTTTTAATATTATTTTCCTCAATTTTGTAAATTTGGTCCCACAATTTTTTGGTCAATTAACGATTTCCATCCATTTGACTAATGATTGGGACCAAAACTACTCAAAGGAGGATCATTGCGAAACTTAGGAACCAAAACTGTTTTCGACTCAATCTCTTGGGACCAAATATGCAATTTACACAATAATAATCTAATAAATTTAAAATTTAATAGGGAATTATTAACAAGAAAAAGAGTACCACTAGAAGAAAAAAAAAATTAATTCGAAACTGAAAAAGTGAAGCCCAAAGTTAAATCCATAGGCGAAAGCTAGTCCGATATCTCTTTCATGGGAAAAATAATAAAATAATTAATTCCACCCATCTCTATAAGTTCGAACTTTTAAAGGAGCCGAAATTCTTTCATGTTATCTGAGCCTTCAGGCTCACGTCCACGTCCTGAGTTCGATTCTCATTGAAAGCAGCTCTACACATATTAAATTGTCCATTCGATGAGCCTACTTCCAATGATGGAGTACGAGAATTCAGTCCACGAATGAGGACCCATATTAAATTGTTGATGTGCCTCCTCCCAATGATGGAGTAAGAGAATTCAGCCCACGAATAAAATGATGGAGTAAGAGAATTCAGACCCCTCATATATATGTGTGCTGCAATTACCACTAGGCTAGGGGACAAATTGATTATATTCTAATAATAATTATCTATTATAAATGTCCTTTATAAATGAAATTATAAAACTATAAAAACATCACAAAAAGTTCACCAAACCTGGGAATCGAACACATGACCTGTTACTACTAGGTAGTCGAGACAATCACTAGGCCATATGACTATTTTATAAAAGTTTCACTTCTAATAAATATATATCATACATATTCTGGATTTTTAACGAGGGATTATGCCCTCGCTAATAGCGAGGGGACTATGCCCTCACTATTAGCCCCCTCGCTATTAGCGAGGGCTATTATGGAGCCCTCACTATTGATGGGAGAAATTTTATAGCTTGTTAGCGCCCTCGTTAGTAACAAGGGCTCTGAAATTCCTCATTAATTTCGAGGGTGATCAGAGCTCTCTTTAAAACTCTTGTTATTAACGAGAGCTTTTATAACCCTCGTTAATGTCTCGTTAAATGATAGTTTTTTTGTAGTGATCCCATGAAGTGTCGTGGTGTTGATTTATCCTCAAGCTTAATTAGTAACATGTTTTTTTTCTCAGAGTTAGATGATATTCCTTCTGTTAACATTGTAAGTGCATAATTTGATGTATGGGTTGAGATACCCTTAAATACTCCAATTGATACAATTTTTTTTTTTTTAAAGTTTCTTTCAAAACACATGCCTTCGACAATAAAGAGGTGTGCTATTATGGGTGACTGAAGAGAGAATTGCTTATGGGTGAATTTGGTTATATATAGTTTGTTTTCGGATCGGTATTGAGTTATAAAAAAATATATTAGAAAATAATACTCTTTTTATTTTTATTTACATGTCGTTTTAGTTTTTTGAATTATTTGTAAAATAGATGTCGTTTTGGTCACCACAAAATACATCCAATTTAAAGAGGGCTTTAAAGAGGGTTTTAACGAGGGAAATGAGTTTAGGGAGGGTTTTAACGAGGGAAAAATCCCTCGTTAAAATGCTCGTTAGTAGTTATTTAACGAGGGGAAAAAAATCCCTCGCCAAATAGCGAGGGCCTGACATGTGTCAGTTTACCGAGGGACCGCTGCTCTCGCTAATTTCCCGACCAAATATCCCTCACGAAAACCCTCTTTGAATTTACCGAGAGAATTGTATGACAACTGTGAGTGTGATTCGCAACCAGGCATTATATCCTGATTCGATGCACGAAGCATGTTATAAAAATATGCAGCATGCTCATTAGGAGGCTCCTCATTAGGGGCCTCATCATCCACATTTGAGTGGGACCAGAGGTTAAGTCCGTCATCATATCGTGGTACGAGCTAGATGCAAAAGTCTCATCAACCGGCCCGTGTGATGTCGAAGCAGACGGAAAATCCAATTGCAATTGCAATAATTGGGCATGAACCCACATTTCCTCACCGTGAAAAATCCAATTGCAATAATTGGGCATGAACCCATTTCTATACAAATGTGCTCTCCCCTCATCAGGGTCATGATACGTATTATTATTTTGACATCAAAATTTATTGCAGGGACACCTAATCTTGCCCTGAATCATCTCATTACTAGTGGCAAAATATATAAAAGATTCGAGTCCATTATAGAATTCGGGAGATATATTGTCATTAATCGATCTAGGACCATACATCCAACGTAAACAGATGGAATAATCCATATCAATTATCTGTTTAAAAATATCTACGAATTAATTAGTATTCAAAACCCTAATTAATAACTAATAATTAATATTTTCTAAAAATTTCGGCAAAGTTTCGTCTTATTTTATCGTATTCCCCAATTAATCAAGATCCTACGTGCATCCATTTCCGACTTAATCAATTAAAATCAATCAAGTCGGAACGCACATGTTCTACAACAAACAATAACCAACAAATATTCATCAACATCAATCCCTCCACTCCAACGTCCAACATAATTAATATACTAAATAATTAAACAACTAATGAATACTATATATATACACATTAATACTACATGCATATATGCATAATTAGATTAAATAAATTAAATTAACATAACATAAATAATACTACATGCATTATTATTATTTAATACTAAATAATTAAACAACTAATACTACACAATATATATACACATTAATTTAAAATATTAATACTAAACAATATTTAAACAACTATTACTAAATAACAAAACAACTAATACTTATATAATAACGATAAAATAAAAAAATATATACCTTAACTCCCAAAAAAGAGGTGAAATTGCTCTAGTTTTGCCCCTTCACTCAAACGTCCAACTAAAAATTAAAATAATACGAAAACAGTATTAAAACAACTAATACTAATTAATTAATAGTAAAACAACTAGTTAATACTAAATAAATAAACAACCAAATTTAAAATATTACACTAAACAACCAATTATCAATCCAATTTAATTAAGCTAAATTAAATTAAAATTTAACCTAATACAACGAATACTAGATATATAAACAAATAATACATACTAATTAAATACACAATATACTAATACTAAATAATTAAATAACTAATACTTACCAAATTGACGAAGTGGACTGCTCTCCAAAGCTTTCGTCTAGCTCCACTCGATCTCCTCTCCTCTAAAATAGTTAAATACTAATTAATACTAAACAATATTAGAACAGTTATATAATATTAACAATTACATAACTAAAACAACTAATACAACATTAAAATAATTAAATAACTAACAATTAAAATTTTAAAAAAAAATGTACATGTGCAGCCTCCTCTCAAAACTTGTATCTGCTTCCTCTCCAAACTGAGTGAAATGGGCGAAATGTGAGTGATATATATAAGGGGGTGAAGGCATTTAAGAGGGGCAGGTACCCTCGTGAAACGCACCTCGGGCAGTGGGTGCAGGCGCGTTAGAGATTCGGGTTGGCGAGGGCGGTCTGCGCTCGTCAGAGCCCTCGGCAAAGTGCCAAGCGTTTTTAACGAGGGTCTGACAGCCCTCGTTGAATCAGGCGACGAAAATAGCGAGGGCTGTGCCCTCGTTGAATGGGCCGAGGGCTATGCCCTCCGTAAAACCCTCGTTTATTTTGTCCCTCGTTAAATCCCTCGGTAAATACCGAGGGTTCCTATACCCTCACTAATTTCCCTCGTTAAATCACTGTTTTTTTGTAGTGGGTATTTTATCCCCTTTTATCTCATATTTACCCTTAATATTGTAATTTTGAATTTTAAATTTCCTAAAAATGTGTTGTGTATATAATTTTTCAATCAATAATAATTATCCTTAAGAATATTTAAATAATATTAACTAAGATTAATTTTGGCACAAACATATATCCTTAATTTGTCATAAAAAATCCAAAATAACGTCTATTAAAAAATGGAATGAGTATTTTTTAGGACAATAATTTTGAGGGTTATGTTTCGAAGACAATAATATTATGAACTTAAAATATAGGACAATATATTTTAAAATTTTTAAATATGACTATATATTTTAAAATTTACAATCATAGTACGTGGGATGATTGACCGTAACCGAGTGGTGCATTTGTTCCGGATCCAACTTGGGATTATATATCGACCACAACCAATTAAATTTATTTAAATCAAACATATATTCAAACACTACGCGAGATTGGTTTTAAATGTTAAATAAGTCACGACAAAGATCAACAATATTTGTCTTGATCGATAGGTTTCAAAATCTAATATTTCTAACTTTATTGAGTTCTTTACATTTTTATAATAGTACCTTTGTAATATATTTTGTTATATCTTTAAATTACACATTCATATGTAATCGAATTGTGCCAAGTTTTGTTGAGCTTTTTAAACTGAATTACAATATTTTTAGATTATTCGTAAAAGTAATTGGCCGTGAATTACCGAGTCACATATTAAATAATAGAGGCACGCTTGTGTGAGACGGTCTTACAGTGAGACGAAACATAATTTGAGCATGTGATGTAGGGAGAAGCGTGAGCATATACAAAACAACCTTCTCAATTCCCATTGATTCTCATTGGAATACCGACAAAGAGAAATAAAACAAGAAACACTCTCAATTTATTTAATTCATATTGAACTTAACTAAATGAAAAGGTTCAGGACGGACTCTTAAATATGAAAACTCTAACACTAATTACGAAAATATAATAAATATTAATAAATTAAATTAATTACATTAATGAGTAATTTCCTAATTAAATTATGATTATAATCAATCAAGATCATCGCGATCTTATCTCCATCAGCATGACATAACTTTAACACTTTGAGAGAGATGAATGTTGAAATGTACTCCGTCTCATATGAATTTGTCTAGAAAATATCATATTAAGTTGGAGAAAAAAAGTTTTTTGATATCGCATAATTTATCTACTGTCCATTTTTCGTCCTAAAAAAAATTAAATTCCAATTTCTATCAAAAATTTACAAAAGATGTCGTTTTCGGCCTCATGGAAGTAACGTGCCAGTAAAATTTAGATGTTTTTAAATTTTTAAATTTAGTTTTCATTGAATTTATTGGGTTATTTGAACATTTGTAATTTAATTGATTAAAAACGTTAATATAAATAAAAATATAAGATAAACAGTGTCCATGTTAGTGTGGGTATAAAAAACCCTCAAATTTTACCAGCACATGACTTGCATGAGATGAAACAATGTTTTTCACGATTCTACGACGGAAATTGCACAAAATTGGACAATCAATTTAATATTGAGATTAAAATTGAACAAATAAATTTTTGGAATGAAAAATTGACAGTATATAATTATGGGACTGAAAAGAAATTCTCTATTAAGCTGCATGGAATAAGTTGTTAAGAGTTTGGTATGATAAACTGCTACGCTATCAAATAACATGTTAATAGATATTAAATAAAAAATTATTATAATTGATAAACACTTTTATTCGATTAACCCTTGAAAATAAATAGGGTACGTGGAGCAAAAGAGATGGCCGAATACGTAGAAACTAAAAAATGCAGAAAATAATAGATAAGGTATTTTATATTTTCAAATTTCTTTTTTTACTTTTTTATACTATTGGCGGTATGGGTTGTTTTTCACATTTTTAGCTTTTATTGAAATGAAAGTTTGATATTGCTCAAATTACGCAAGCATAGAATAACTACAAGTCAGTCCAATAATTTAAAGGACCATAGACAGTAAAAATATAGGCCCTTTATATTTATTAAACAAAAAAATTAAAGAAATAGATTGAATTACAAATTTTATGTAAAAATATAAATTTAATGCTCATGCATAATATATTAAGTGCTTCATATCTGTAAAGGAGATGAGCAGGGCATGAATATGCCTTATATATAGGCTTCTACTCTTGATTTAATATAATTACCTTTTTCTGATAAAAAAAGAAATAACATAAATTAAGATGACAAAGTCTAGTTAGTATGAAGATATAACATAAATTAAAAAGAACACTACTAGAAAGACAATATTAAGGCTAGGTCATGTATGCACCCGGGTACACCGTGCACTCATAGTGCATTTTAGAAGCGTGTAATTTGTTATGCTGTAAAATGCAACTTATTTATACAAAAAATGCAATTGTTAATATGAGAACATAGTTGCATGTTTCTGTTTGGAATAATTGCACGTTTCTGTTTTGTATAGTAGCACGCTTCTAAAATGCACTATGAGTGTACGGTGCACCCAGGTGCACATAAAACCCGCTCCAATATTAATTTTTAGCACGTTATCATATTTTCTAATCGTATTAGATGCATAAAACATTTTTTAAGAAATAAAAAGTAATAAGAAAAAGATGACGAAGAAGAAGATAGCAAAAATGTAAAAGGAAGAGAAAAAAAACAGGAGACATCAATCATAAAAAGAAATAAATGAAAGTGAAATAGATTAGGATTACAAGAAAATTTTAAAGTTTGAAAAGTAAATTAAATTTATTAGAATCATACAACTTATTTTATTGAAATATGTAACTTATTTACATTGAATCATGTAATTATTAATATGAGAAATAAATTATATCATTCAGTATAAATAAGTTACATATTTCTTTACAACAAATTACACAATTCTAAATTACACTAGGAGTTCACGTACGGTGCACATGATGCCCAACTCTTCTTTGATTTTATTTGTACCAAAATATTAGTACGAATGTTATTTTATATGAAGATGGAGACTGCAAAAAAATTACAAGTAATAAGCATACAAGCGACTTTTACATGATTGTTATTATATCATATATAATACTATTAATTTCTCACTTACAAATCATTGTGTTTATCACAGTAAGCCCAAATTTGTTTTCCCCTAGCCAATATTGCGTCCTTTCTGCAAGGGTTTTTCTTTTGGATGCTTTTAATTGTTACATTATAGAAGCATTCATCACCGAAACCGCTTAGAAGTATATTGCAACATGACATATCCACTCCATTATTTATTGGAGCATTAATTTCCTCGTATATGGAAGTCATCAACGCAGTCCAACAATCTGGAGATAATATATTATTACTGTTACAGTTCTGAAAAATAGATTGTAATTCATTTGTTGCTGAAATTTCTCTAGATGAAGTTTCTTGGAACAATCTCTTGATTGCTTGTGATTCATTCAGGATTGCCCCGATGACCACTAAAAAAAAGATCTGAAATGACATTTTGGATTTGAATAACATGGTCTAAGTTTTTATGAATTGAAGGCTTTCTTGAGCAGGTAATTTAAAATAAGACACTGCAGCTACGAGACTTTATAGAAGTTCCATGAATATTGATGGATTCAATGCAATTCATTTAATGATCTAAAATGAAACATACTTGTGTATTTAAGGTTATATTTAATAATTCCAACACAAGGTGAAATGTTAAGAAAAAAAAATTGAAATTAAAATTCTTAGGAATTTAATTTTTTTTTTTTTACTTAGATCGACCATTAACATTTTTTATATTAATTAATGCAATGCAAGTAACGTAATGTTGTTTTAATTACATTTATATACAATACATATTTTTATGAGGAAATGATAAATTATTAAACCAAGTTCAATTATAATACATTATTCAACTCTATGAAATTAATACTGGAGAAAATTAATAGTTATTTAGGCCATGACTACATAAATGTTGATGTAAGTTACAATTTAGCTAGTGACATATAACTGTGTATAACTCAATAGACTACTTGGAACGAACTAGGGTATCAAACTAGTAAAAAAAAAAAAAAAGGACACACATGAAAACGGTTTCACGGTGAGGCGATGTATAAATTGAACATTGATGCTTTAACATTTTGGAAGGGATAAATATAATTTGTA
>JBBCBC010000038.1:1934553-2050173 GCA_037126765.1 Stenogyne calaminthoides
CGACTCCGTATCAAGGTCACGATCAATATAAATCACTAGCATCAATATCGATATCATCAAAAAGAAAACCTTTTAGGCTTGTTATCCAGAACTTGTTTAAATACCGTAATGAAAGGAACATAGGAGTTTGTTGCTAGGTATTTGACCAAATAGGATAAATCCGGTTCCTATAGAACCTATCACTAAAAATCCCCTAGGGGAATAAGGCTAAGCCGAGCGAAAAGGGTTTTCCATGAGATGGGAAATGCAAAGTATTAGCCCCAATACCGAAGTTTGTGAATAAGTGATTGTCGATAATGAGCAAGCAAGGAATACGTCTTTTACGCTAAAGAGGATGTATTGAACTCATAATTCAATAGATACTTTTTATGAATGTCGACTAAGTATCGTAAGTAAATTGCTCCGGTTGTTCAATCATTTGATAACGAGTCATTCTTTGATAAATGATCACTATGAGTCGGACTCAATAGAATTTGATCAATCCTTTTTTACGTCGTTAAAGGCGTGAGAACCGAACCAAGAATTCTCTTTCTTCATCATCAATCGAATCACTATTCGCGACCCCAGATTCTATTTTATCATCAACCCAATCCCCATTCGTTTTTTATTTTTCTTATCAATGAATAGATCTCTTTACTTGTATGACTTAGATGTCTCGTATTTCTCAAAAAGTGATTCGATTGATGGGATTTGGTATGAGATCGATGATATCGATGAGATTGATACTCAAATATTTCTTCTTAGAACGTATTGATTTGACCCATAAAGCGGGACCGGGCATGTTGCGCTTTGAAGCCCGTATTTCTTCTAGAGAATCTCCTAATTGTTCGAGCAACTAGAAAGAGATTCTTTAACCGGAAAGAATTCGGTGCGAGATGTAGGATACCTATCAGGAAGTTTTCGTAACTCAATCATAGATGATGGAATCATCAAAGATTTGACCTTTTCGAACTCATGCAGAACTCACTAGAGGCCGGGGAAACAAAGAGAAGATGTGTCTGAACGAGATATCCGGCAACAAGAAGAAGGAAAAAGGATTGAATAGAGGAACTCCGAACATTTGGCGATCTCGGGATGTGTCAATGGTGACTCATTATTTCGATGAATCATTTTTTGGACGAAGAAGATTATGGAAACACTTACTCGAAATCTCACTTATCGATTCCATTGTGGAAGACACCATTTTTTTACGAAGAATTCGCCATGATATACGGATCCATGCATAATATCATGAAAAATGGATACAAATTTTTGACCGCTACGTAGTATCGGCAATAGGTCGAAAAAGTATCTAAAAATATCCAATTTAGATATTTGTACCTGTCGTAAAATAAGGAACCATGGTATATATGTTTGGAATAGATTCCATTTTTGAGAGAGTTGAAAAGCACTATCTCGTTGAAAGGTTCTATACATCTGCCCTTTCTCAACGCATTTCTTTAGACAAAGACTCGCTTTTTCCTCTTTTAGGATGGTAAATATTTCTCGAGAACATGGAGTGTGAATCAAACCCACGTTTGAATTGAGATCTTGATGCAAGTTCTTCCTTACGAATCGGATAGATTCATATCCGAAAAGAGGTTGACAATAAGTTCTTTCAAAATTGACTATTTGTCCCTCTGTTAGAGGTGTTCCCACATATATGCTGCGATCGAGTAAATAGTTCTCTACGAGCGAATGGATCGTGTTGACTTGGAAAATGGCAAGATTTGTACAAGTTATATGTTTCGTCACCACTTTGTGGAAAAATCGTTAGGTATGAATATGTTAGATACGTGACTCGATTGGTGAAATAGTATCTCTCCCCAAAAGCATGTTTTTTTTTTTACCGGCGACAAAGAAAATATTTTGTTGCGAATGAACAAGATATTGAGGAATTTTCCATACGTAAAATCATAATTATTGATAACGGGCCTTTTCCCACGAAAAAGGGAATCTTTGTGTTCTGAGTAGAAGCGAAGTGATGTGGATTATTCAAGAATCGAAGTCGATTTGCTTTATAAAAAGAAGATAGCAATGAACTTCTATGAAATGGTTTCACGGGATTCAACCAATTGTCTTGATTGTGGAATATCATTGAGAAATAGGAATCCGCGTTATCAAAAGGATTTCCTGCGATTATTTCTAGTATGGAATGAGTCAATCATCCACTTTGGTATCTTATTGAACAAAAAGGGCGTTCCTCCATTGATCAAGAATTTCGATTTTTGGGAAGTATCATGCTCATCCAATAAGAAGGGTTTCCATTTTTTCAAATGAACAATTTGAAGACCTATTGATTCTAACAAGCGATTGCGAGTTGATCATTTGGACCTTTCAATTCATAGATGTAGATCTCGGACCTATGAATGGGGATATTCGAAACTCACGTAAAAAAGGAAGTGAGTTCGACAAAAAGAAAAGCAACTTGGACAAAAAAAGAAGTGACTTGGACAAAAAGAAGCGAAGTGGCTTAGACAAATCTTTGTTGTCGATAACCTCGGACCAATCAATCGAATATTGATTAATCGTAATCGATCGATCACTATTTGAAAGCAGCTCTTACCTTTCGAAGCGAAGTGTTCCAAATGTTCTGGAAATTCTTGCTCCCCGTTGGTCCATTTGTATCTATATGCATCGAGGAGCCCGATTCATGGATCTCTCGGTTCGAGAAATCAAGATAAGAGGATCGAACCATTTCTTGACTCTTTTTCAAATTCGATAAATGTTGGTTGATCGTATATTTCATTATAGTTCTATGATTGAGTATCCTTTCCCATTGGATCCCTTTGAATTCCATATTGAAGTTGCGATCGGATCGATTCATTAAAAAGAATCGATTCAATACATTCTTATGTACCCATAGGTACTATATTGGATTTGAATCGATTTGGATCAATCTATATTGATTATTTGCCTCCATTATGTTATTTGCTAGCAAATACCACTATTTTTGGTTTTGGATCTTCCAAATCATTTCCAAGAGATCCGGACCCATTTTTTTCGATCCTTCGAGAAAAGATTCATTCTCTTCATAAAAAATAGGAGGTAGAACCAATAAAGATTTCTTTTTCGATTCATCCCGGCCTCATTCAAGAATTGTTTTTGATCCAATCCGTAGGAATCAATAGAAAAGGGAAATCCTTATGATACACCGATTCGCCTCGGTTATTGATAGAGTGAATAGATCTCGCCATTTCTTGAAATCTCTCTTACGATTCAAAATCGTGGTGTAGCGTGTATCCTCCCCATTAGGTCATGGAATAGATGAAATAAATCAAAAAATGGATTTTTGTTCAAGAATGAAATCTTATTGGGCTGTCCATATCCGGTTCATCCTTCGAACCCTATCACCCTCGGATCGATGAAATAGGATGAATTGAGGCGATATTTTTGTAAATACGTAATTATCTTGAATATATTAACCGGTTCTTTATTTTCCGATCGCTGGGAGGGACAAAAGAAAGATCTTGTTGTTTCTTCAACAATTTCGGATCTCTAGTGGACCTCTCGGTAGGATTGAACCAAGATGAAGTTCGACCATCTATCGGAGAAAAAAAAACGAACCGATCTTGTAGGATTCCCAAGAAATTCTTGGATTTCTTCCGGAAGCAGATGATTAATCATCTGCTTCTCACGTTCCGTGAATAGCCGGGACATTGAGGAATATCCAGAAAGGCATTTTGTATATAAATTTTGTATATGGTGAAAAAACTTTTATTTACAAATAAATTTTGTATATGGTGAAGGTAAGACAAAGTCGAGTGGTTCATGGTTCACTCGGCCTGAGTGGTTCATGGTTCACCAGACCCGAATAAGTCATGATTTAGGGTTCATTATTTAATGTTTAGGGTGTATATGGTTTACCCGGCCCGAATATGTAATGATTTAGGACGATTTTATAATTTTTCATACATGAAAATTTTCACACTAGACCTAGTCTATATATATATTTTGAATAAAACTCTCTTCTTTCCTTATATGCTTCCCACTTGTTTTTTCCACCCAAAATTATAGTGGATATTTGAGATGTGATAGAGAAATTGAACAAATACCCCTAAAAGTAAATGACAATTGTGAGATAATTGTTTTAATATAAAATCCAACTTTGCAGTTAATTTGGATGACGCATGATTTAGTTTATTAATTATTTAAAGTTTATTTTTCATTTAATTTAATGCTTATATTACCTAATTTTGATCAACCACAATTGATTTAAATGAATTTTTTTTTTAAACAATTGATATATCTATTTTTTGTGTGAAGCCAAACGAAGAAATAAATGGAGAAAAGAGAAAAATGGGCTAGAAAGGAATTAAATTTTGAAACTTGAAGCCCAAGAGTAGTAGCCCATGTTTCTATTAATTTTTCATCGGCCCATTCAAGCCTAATTATACACATTTATTTCAGCCCATTATGCAGTCCCAGTCCCACCTCACATCTTAAAGGAAGCCGCCAGGAAGAAAAGCATGTGACCCCATAGCAGTTTAATACCCGAAACCTATGTTTTGTTTTTGTTTTGGGTTGTTGGGGGGGGTACGCAGCCATATATATATATATATATTGAAGTGTAATTCGACTCTTTGACAATCAAACCGTTTGATAGATATTCAAACGATTGAACCGATATAACGTGATCATTATGTGATATATAATTTAATATATATAAACTATAAATGATCACTGTATTTTTTAAAATAATATTTCTTCAAATTTAATTTTTTTAAGATAGTTTCTCAAAAGTGAAAAAAAAAAAAATATATAGCGGCGGGAAAAAAGAATTAAGCTAAAATATAATGACGGTTTTTTTCCATGTCCATCGCTACTAACGACGGTAGTTAATCCGTCTATACGTATCGACGGTTTTTTTCCTTCGTTATATTGCGACGGTATTGTCGACAGAAAAGTGGACCCGGTTCCGGGTCGGACTAACCGTCGCTATGACCGTCAATATATTATCGACGGTTATGACGTCATATACCGTCGTAAACAACGACGAAATTCCGTCGTTATTAGCGACGGAATTTACTGTCGAAATGTGCGACGGTTTTTTTCCGTCGGTAATATCGACGGAAAATCAATCGCTAATTCCGTCGATAAAACCGTCGCTAAATCGGGATTTTTTTAAAAAAAAATATGGCTCACGGTGGCTCGAACCCGGGCCCGGGGGCCCGGTGGGGACCGAACCACTCGAGCCACGGACCATCTCGAACCCAACCACCAAGCATCTAATGTATAAGCCACCAAGTCTCCCAATTAAATGAGACATTTATTCGCCTCCGTGGGGACAGAACCACGGGACCTTGGTAGGAGGCGAGGATCAATTCCGCTCGGTATATTTTGCTTTTTACGTTTACTTAATGAAATTAATTGTATATGTCCTAAAATTCATTTTTTTCAAATTTTTTTAAAAATTCTTTATTTCAATTATCTTATTTAATAATTCAATTACATTTTAATATAATAATTTATATTTTTTTATTTATAACTTGTAATTAAATTAATTAAATTAAAATCGTATTTTTTTAATTTATTTTTAATAAAATTAATTCTATATTAATTTACAATTCATTTAATTTTTTTTTTTAAATTGTCTTATTTAATGACAATTACATTTTAATGTAATAATATATATCTTTTATTTATAAATTTAATATGAATTTCGATTTTTTTAATTATTTTGAATAAAACTATTTGTATATTTATTTAAAATTCATTTTTTTAATTATCTTAATTAATTAATGATTCAATTACATTTTAATATAATAATTTAGTTATTTTTATATTTATGATTTTAATTTTTTAAATTTAAAATTGTGTTTATATATTGGATAATTACCAAAAAAAAAAATTATGTTAAGAACAACATTAAATAACTAGTAATATCATAATAGAGTGTCGTCAACGTGAAATATTACAAATGAAATAAAATATAATTATTATTCGTCATCCTCATCGTTGCCCCCATCTGTATTATCATCCTCCTCCTCCTCCTCCTCTTCATCCTCCTCCTCGTCCTCCTCGTCCTCACCATCTTCATTCTCCTTTTCCTCACCATCTTCATTATCTTCCCCGCCGCTGTCAATCTCTATCAAATCTGGATTTGCAGCTGTTAAGTCTACGAAAAGATTGAAATCTCATGTATGCACTTCGGTTTGAGTGGCATCTATTTATGTTGGGAGATGAATTTAATAAAAGATATATGATTTTGATTAGATCCCAAAAACCCCGAGTATGACATGTTCGAGAATGATCTTGATAGTTAGTCGATTCCGCTTTTTAGAGTACTCGGGATATTATCTCCGCAAAATGTATAGTCGGCCAGATATAGTTCAGATAGTTCTCGAAGACTCAAGAACTCAAAGATGTTTCAAGTATCAAAGTTCAGAGGATGGCGAGATATCGAACTTAAAGATGATCTTGAGTAATCAAGACTAAGACGAAGACTCGAAGACATCAACAAGATAAACTACAAAGATTCGAGAAGATCCTCAAGACTCGAGAAGACCTCGAAGACTCGAAGACTCAAGACACAAGATCAAGACCGAGAATCAAGATCAAGAATATGAAGCCGCGATGAATTAGTAAAGAAGAATAATATCTTGAATGCTCAAGATGAACTCAATGTTCCGAGGTATTTGAATAAAATCTATCGAAGGATGCAATCTTGAGAAGATCGCGATTCCTTAGAAAGTTAGATATTGCCAAAACATTCAATCAATGCGCAGACAAAAGGAACTAAATCGAAGTGTTGTTAAGGTTATATCAAACTCGGAGTTTGTAACCAAAAGAGCCGTTGAAGGTGTCTACCTTTGCTTGGAGACAAAAAGTCAAAAAAGGAAGACGACGACACATACCATCTCGGCGGTGGCGGTGGCAGTCATTGAAAAGATGTCGGATGTACAAAAGTTCCATCGCAAAAAGTGAAGACCGACTACATGAAAGGCTATTGCCTAAAAGCGTGTTAGGAGCTTCAAACCCAAAAATATAACCATTTCACACACCACAAGAGGGAACTCACGTTTATCTCTCAAGCGGATAGTTTTCAAAAGTGACCTTGGTGTATGCCTATAAATCTTGGTGACCCTCTGCATTGTAAGGTTACGGAAATTTATCATAAACTCAAGAGCTCAAACTTATTCTTGTAAAAGTTAAAGCACTCGAAAAACTTAGAATTTCCCAAGTGCTTCTACATTGAAGAGAGCTCACTATACTAAGCCTTAGCTTGATAAGAATTATCAAAGCTTAATCGAGATATCCTAACCCTTTGCATTGTGCTTTATTGTAAAGGATATCTCATCCTAGTTGAAACCAACCAAGAAACCCCAAACCCTTGTGAAGGTAGTTGGAGTGTGTTTGTTGGTGAGAAAGAGTTGTAAAGAGTTAGTAAACTACGCGAGTAGTCGAAAAACTCTAGATGAGAAGTTAAGTAAGCGGGGGTAGTCTGAAAGCTTGTGTGTGATTGAGTAAGTAAACTACGGAGGTAAATGTAAAGCTCAAGGTCGGGTTGAGTAAGTAAACTACGTGGAGTAGTCAGAAAACTCAGGGCCAAGTTGAGTAAGTAAACTACGAGGTAGTCAGAAAGCTCAGAAGTTGATAGTGAATTTCTCTGAAGAGTCAGGGAGAGTGGGCGTATGAGCTTGAGTCTCACGAACCACTATAATTCTTTGTGTTCTTTATTGCTTTCCTTATCCGTGCTTAATCAACATTGCATTGACTTGATTTTGAAAGCATACTTTTTCAGCGATATTCAGTTGGAATCAATCAATTGAAGTTGCATAAGCGAATCACAGCCTAATCACTATTTCATAAAGGGAAGGTTTTCAGCAAAGCTTAAAACGAGTATAATCTAAGGGCCAACCATTCCAAGACGACCGGTAGTAGCTAGAACAGATAGTTACCAAACCGAACTCTCTTCGAGGATTGATAAGTTATTTATCGATCCAAGCAACTCGGGATCTCTATCACTCGAACTTCGGTTGGGATTATCCGGGGTATCCGAAAGCGACCAGGATCACTTGTCTCTTGTAGACTTTTGACTCGAAGCGTCACGTGCTTCTCGAACCTAATCTTGAGGATTATCGACCCAAAGCTAACCTCGGTAAGAAAAAGTTGTAAAACACTTGAACACGTGTATTCCCCCCCATACCGTGTAAGACTTCGTTTTCACCGGGACCAACAAAGTGGTATCAAAGCGGTGGTTCAACTTGACCACTTGCTTTGTGTTGACAAAGTTTTATTTTCAAAAATACTTGTGGTCTATCTGAACTGATCTTATTTGCTGAAAAAAAAATTCTTTTTCAAAAGATCAGAAAAATGTCTTCTAAAAAACTTCCCATGTTCTCAGTGGAGAACTATGACCTTTGGAGACTTAGAATGCAGGCTCATCGTATTCCAAACATGGCGTATGTGGAGAGTGGTCTCTCAAGGACCATTCCAATTCATTTGTAGTGAATCCCGGAGGAACAAAAGATGAGAGAATTGATCCTAGAGCAGAATTTCCTAAGTCTGATGACCAACTGACTCCTGAGGAGAGAAAGTTAGTCAATCTAGACTACATTGCAAACGACACACTATACAGTACAATTGATGATGGTGTGATGGGAATGATCTCTCACTGTAATACTGCTAAAGAGATTTGGGATACACTAGTTGTTATGTGCCAAGGCCGCAGATCATATAAAAAAAAAAAACTTTCGATGGCAATTGGAAAGTTTGATAGTTTTGAAATGGATGATGGTGAATCAATAGACAAACTAGAAGTCAGATTCACTAGCATCATGAATGATCTAAATGCGCTTGGAAAGAAATATCCACAGAGAGAAGTTGCATTGAAAATTCTTAGAGGTCTTTCTAAGAAATGGGATATTCATGCAGTGGTGATTGAAAACACCAAGAATATTAACTCAATGCCTTACCAACAAGTCTTCTCGAAATTTGAAGGCCTATGAATTTGTAATTGATAAGAAATCCAAAAAATTTGATAAACAAAGATGATTCTTCTTCATCGAGTAAAAAATGTGGCTTTAAAAGCCCAAAGATAAAACACATAAGACTAGAGAGTCGAGAACTCCCATGCCAAACATCGGGATGAGCTTGAGGAAAAAAAGCTAGACCGATGGCAAGGAGGTTTGACAGACTTAATAGTAGATTTGAAAAATAAAAGCTATTAGGGAACCACAGTACGGAAGAAACCCACGAGGACGGATCAACCGAGAAGAAGAAGGACACGGGCCGAAGGATCTTCATCAGCGAAAAGGACTCCAAGTCCAAAGAAGAAAATGATCGGGATGATGATGCCAACAGAGATGCTATAATTGCGGAAGAAAGGTCACTTCGATATGATTGTCGATTTGAGTGCTAAGGAGAGAAGAGAAAGGCAAGCTAAAAGATACCAAAAGTTCTCAAGCAAAAAAAAGGCCATGGTTGCGAGAAGAAGAACACTCTCGAGAAGGGATCTAGCTCTTGAGATGAGATATTCTCGCATAACGAAAGCGATGACATCGTCGATGGCCATTGAGGAGGTAAACTCTTCTTTCTCTGTTGTTGCTCCTACACTAGCACAAGAGTTTTCAAGTTCCAAAAAGCGATCATTTTGACTTCGATGGATTCTTTTGAGAATCGATGATGAAGGACTATCTTTGTTTTGCAAGGGCTGCTAAATCTAACTCAAAAGCGAGAATAAAGGAATCGAAAAGTTTGAAAATCTAAAATGGAAATACTCTAGCAATATTGAAATCACTTCTCAATTAATGGGAACTCTTGATGAACTGGATGTTACGAAAGTACAACTCTCGAGAAAAAGAAGTTGATAATGTCCCTGGCGAGAAGCTTTAGAGAAATCCTTTGAAGAGATTGACTAATCGTAATCGAAAGTTCAATGACCTCTCCGAGAAGCATAAAACTCTACAGAAGCTGGTGAGGATAGTGACGGAGAAGAAGTTGACTCTATTGAATAATGCATCTAATGTAATAGATGAAATTTGAGTTACAGAGATCTGATTTATAAAACTGGATTGGGATACATTCGGGGAACCTCACAAAGGTCATCTAAATCTTTGCGTCAAGTAGCAAGAAGACTATCTTTGTAAAAACCAATGGCACCTACACTTCAAACTGGCGAAGTAATGGCCAAGGTTGTAGACAAGGAAAAGGACCTATGGTCTCGGTAAAAGCCCGAATGATCGGGTTAGAAAGCCCAAACCTCGGTAAAGGCTAGAAAACCCGAGCGATCGATTGGAAAGTTTCGAACAAGTACTTCAAAGCCTCGGGCTAGAATGCAAACTGAAAAGGCTCCACATTGAACCATCGAGGAATCTCGGATGAGAAACACTCAAGAGAGACATTCTCAATGAAGAGACCAAGTCCTCGGTATCTTTGAAAGACCCAGATTCCTGAGACAACCCGAACCCCACTTGCCTAAGGGTTATCTCGAACCAGGAGTCAACAAAATTTAGGCAGAACAGACACGAAGCCAAAGCAAATGAACGAAGGCCCGGACCAAAGAAGAACTCAAAGGCACATGTTCATGCTAAAAGCTAAGACACATATCTGAAAAACCGCTAAGGCACCGAGAGTAGTGGATGTATATGTTGATGTTTATGGAAGATAAATTAGCCACTCTAAAGTGATTAGAGTTGTCAGCAGATTTGGATTGAAGAAAAGGTACAACTAACCTCAGAGGGACCTACACAAATTGGGTACCTAAGAATTGATCTGTTTTTCGGGGGGAGGAAAACAAAGGGCACTAAGGCGATGAAAGATCACATGGCAAGCGATGGAAAGAGATGAAAAAAGCTCTGATATATGGTATCTTGGACGGTGGATGTTCAAGACATATGACGAGGATACAAGAAGATACTCAATTGACTATGTTGAACAAAGAGGCCCCTGCAGATGACTTTTGGAGATAACTCAAAGTCTGGGATGAAGGATATGGAACTTTGGAAGTCGACTCGGTTCATATCCATGGTGTTTCATATGTTTTACGGATTGAAGCATAACTTGCTTTCAATTAGCCAATTCGTGATAAAGGTTTCAATGTTGAGTTCTCCAAGAACTTATGTTTTGTGAAAGATGATACATCACGAGAAAGTATTCTTGTTAGTACAAGAAAAGGGAATGTGTATCTTGGTCGATTGGAGTTCAACTTCTAAAGATACATGTTTAGTTGCTAAAAGTTCCAAAAGATACCCGGTTGTTTATGGCATAAAAGAATGAATCACCTAAATTTCAAAACCCCGAACAAGCTTGCAAGATTAGCTCTTGTGAGAGGGTTGCCAAATGAAGTGTTTGAGAAGGAACACATTTGTGATCTCGTGCAAAAAGGAAAAACAAGTTAGCAGCGTCATTTAAAAGCAAAGTTGAAGTTTCTCTTTGAAAGAATACTTGATTCTTGAATATGGATCTCTTTAGTCCTATAACACTGTGAGCACTAATGGCGGAAATACACTTTGGTAGTAGTTGATGACTACTCAAGATATACTTGGGTCATATTCTTTTTCGAAGAAAGAGACTCGAGATAAAAAGCCCGGAGATTCTTGAAAAGGCTCAATATTGAGAAAAATCTGAGTGTGGTCAAAATCAAATCGACAAAAGGCGAAGTTTATAAATCATATCATTTTCGATTATTGTGCAAACAAATGGAATTCTACATGAAACATCAATTTTGCAAGGACCCTCAACAAAATGGTGTTCTTTGAAAAAAGAGCAGGACTCTAAAAAAAGGCTGAAGGACAATGATAGTGGGCCGATATTCCTAAAAGATTTTGAAATTTGAGAAAGGCATCAACCTTTGCATGCTACTCTCGAGAATAGATCCATGCCGACAAAAAGTCAAGGCAAAAACGCCTTATGAACTTTGGAATGAAAGAAAGCCTCTTGTTTCTTTTTTTCAGTATGTTTGGTTGCAAGTGTTTTCATACACAATAATGGTAAAAGATCGGTTGAAAACATTTGATAGTAAAAGGCGATGAAGGAATATTCTTAGGATATTCGAAGTCGATAAAAGCTTTCGAGTTTACAATTTTGTAGGACTCTTATTGTGGAGGAAACACCTCATGTTGTTTTTGATGAATACTTTTGCGTTCGGAAGAAAGCGGAGAACTCGATGCAAATGAAATGACTAAGAGGATCACCAGATTAAGCCTAAAAAGCGAAAGATAAATCATTCATTTGAACACGAAAAGAAGAAGTGGATACCACTATCTATGATTGGAGTGATTTCGAGACTCGAATAAAAAGTTCGGGATGGAAATCGGGATGGTGAGACTTCGGGGAAAACCAACACTCAAAAGGTGACCAATCTGAGCAGACACCGATTCGGACTTCGGGTATGTGATGCCAATGAAGATGTGGTCACGGTGAGGCAAATTCTGAATCTATCAACCAAAGGGGAACAAATGTCTCTCGACAATGTTCGAATAAATTTCCACGAGGAAGATGATTTCTTTCTCCTTTTCTGTTGTTCCACGAGTTTACTCATTTAATCGACCCTAACATTTCAAATGTTGAGGATATTCTTGAAGGGGAACATCAAGAAGGAAATGGTTAGATAGTCATCCTACAAGTCAGTTATTGGGTGAACTAGCTGAAGGTGTTAAGACAAGAAGGTTCCATGGAGAGAGTGCACTATTCTGCTGCTCCCTATCGGAGAAATAACTCTTGAGATTGGTGAAGCTCTACAAGATTCTCATTGGATTCTTCTTTATGCAAGAAGAGTGAATCAATTCTCAAGGAATGAAGTATGGGAGTTGGTAGATAGACCCGAAAAGGCACAATGTCATTGGAACCAAGTGGGTCTTCAAGAATAAAAAGAGATGAAAACAACAACATTGTGAGAAACAAGGCAAGGCTAGTTGACAAGGTTATTCTCAAGAAAGAAGGCTTGGATTATGATGAAACCTTTTTTGTTGCAAGACTAGAAACCATCAGTTGTTTCTTGCATATCTTTGCCACATGAAATTCACGATCTATCAAATGGATGTGAAAAGTGCATTTTGAGCGGCGTGCTTAAAGAAAGAGGTTTATGTGGAACAACCTCGGTTTCAAAGCAGAATGACCAAGTTTCTGTGCTCGAGAAAAGCTTTGTATGGTCTTAAGCAAGCACCCATAGCATGGTATGATACTCTTTCTCGGTTTCTTCTTGACCATGGTTTTGTCAAAGGGACATTGATAGAACTCTGTTCGGGATAGAGGATGGGAAAGATATTTTACTAGTTAGGATATATGTTGATGACATCATTTTTGGATCTCCAAACCATCGAAATTTGTGTGAAAAGTTTTCAACAATCGATGAAAGGCAAGTTTGAGATGTCAATGATGGGAGAGATGAATTTCTTTCTAGGTCTTCAAGTGAAACAATCAAAGGAAGGAATATTCATCAACTGTGCAAAGTACACGGAGATCCGATTGCCAAATATGGTATGCAATTGCAATGCGGTTAGGATTCCCATGAATACTAACTACAAGATGGATCCTCGATTTCGAAGGCAAATCGATAGTCATCATCTCGATTATAGGAATCATTGGATCATTGCTCTATCTCACGACAAGTAGACGGGATATAACATTTCTTTGTTGGGATATGCAAGATACCAAGTTAATCCAAAAATTTAGTCACATGGAGGTACGCCAAAAGATAAAAAAATATCTTAAGGGCACGATGAATAGAGGATTATGGTATCCAACTGATGATAACCTTGAGTTACGTGGTTATTCAGATGCTGATTATGGAGGTTGCAGAATTGACAGGAAGTCCACTTCAGGAACTTGTTAATTTCTAGGAAGTAAGCTGATATCTTAGTTTTCGAAGAAACAGACCTCAGTAGCAACAAGTACTCTTGAAAATTGAATAATATATGGGGCAGGAGGAAAGCTTTGTGCTCAGATTCTTTGGCTCAGACAACAATTAAGGGATTATAAAGTTGTAGCCAATGAAGTACCAATATTTTGTGACAATAATAGTGCCATTGCTATTTCACAAAATCCGATTATTACACCGGATGCAAGCATGTGGATATCAGACATCACTTCATCAGAGATCATTTCGAGAAGAAGGACATAAGGATGGAGAAAATCCATACTGATAAGCAAAGAGCTGATATCTTGACCAAACCTTTGGCGGAATCAAGATTTCAGGAACTTTCAGTTGAATTAGGGATGTTAGAACCAGGTGTATAGAGTAAAATCTGAAAAATTGAAGGTTTTCAGATGCATGAAGTTTTCTCAGAATTCTACTAAGAAGCTTAGGATAAAATGGAAATCTTCGAGGCGGAGTCTCGTAATAACTTAATTCATTGAAGGGCGACAAGACTCGATATTATCTTGACATTTTATCAAAGTCTGTACTCAGTAAGACTGATAGAGGGAAATTGGTCTGAAGAAGTAATGACTCATGCGATTCATTTATTGCTTAAGTAAAATTCGGTAATCATTACATGAATAAATACAAAAACACGAGGAATGTTTTTTAGGATCGTTTTAAATTCGAAGAAGGTCAACAGTCATTTAATGCTCTGCTACATTAATGACCAAGAGGATGTTTTGGCGGCTTACTTTTCGGAGATCGTCGGTTCGTATACCCTATTAATCGGAGATTGATCTCAACCGTTGTTTTTTTTTCACCTAACCAACGTGATTCCCCAAGATCTCGAAGCTATATAATCCCCAATCAGCCATTCAACCCAAAACTTTATCAAAACCCTCGTTCCCAAATCCTCTGCAATTAAAAATCCCCTTTGCCCAGAAATTCTCCAAACCCTAAAGCTTCACTTCTTCAATCAAACTCTAAAATGGCTCCAACCCTGTTCAAGAGATTAGCCGAAACCAACAAGCCGTGGTATGAGTTCGTTGTCTCACTGGAAAGCACAACCAACTCAAAGCCGGAAAGGAGGCTCTGCGTATGATTCGATTGCTAAACTCTTCCAACTAGTCGCAGCCGACGACCGCGAGTTTGCGAAAGAGATAATCAATTCATCTATAACTTGAAGATAGATGAAAGAGGGTCATATGCATTCTAAGTTAAGCTGTTTCACATTTAGAGCATTAGATCCAAATACATCGATTTTGAGAGGGATCTGATATAGTTCGAAAAATCAATGATGTTTTTGAGCTCTGTGATAGAGGAGAGGATCCTACGATGTATATGTGTCGTAGAAGCGAGAGTACTTAGATGGGATTCTCGAGAATCCTGTTAAGTTTGAGGCTGACATTACATAAGAAACACTTAAAGCCACAATATCGTGTGTTGATGGATATTGTGAGCAAGAGCATCATGAGTCTTGCGGGGAGTTTTGAGCGGATCAAGACCCAAGCTCGATCGATGGCGGCGATAGAGGCCTCACCCACCACTAACTTCAACCGGGTGAAATTTCGATTCGAGGGCGGTGAGTGAAAGACCAAAGTTTTGAAGAAAGGTTGTGGGCGATCTCAATAAAAGGCAAGATCCACCATGCCACCAAAATTGCTTACATTTTGGAGAAGTGCAGAGAGGAGGAGGATATCTTCGCCAATTAGACCCCATTCCCTAAGTCCAAAATTCTCTTTTAAACCCATTCACGCAAAAAGGTTGAGGTCGGGGGGAAGAGAGAAAAGAAGGTAGAATCACCGATTCACGGATCGATAAAGAGACTCAACAAACCGGGGGAAGGTTTTGTTGGAAGCAAAGATGGAGCAAAGGTGCAAAAATAATAAAGGCGAAGAATCTTGCTCCAAAGCGCAGAAGATTGGTGGTTCTCACCATTTAAGATGGAAGTGATTCTCGAGGGAGATTCAACCGAGAGCCAACCGCCGTAGTTCGCCATTACAAGTTTTGGCTCAAAGTTATCTCCAAGGCACAAGACCGCACGTGAGGAACAGTCTTCCGGGAGGTGTGCTTTGAGACATCTCTAAGTTCGCATAAAATTTTCGTGAAATTTTCAAAGAACTCAGCCTCGTGAGATTCCATCAAAAAGTGCCGGCCAGACAAAAGGAAGAGCTAACTCAGAACCAACTGGAGGAAGTTGTTAGCTCAGACCCAAAACCCACTCGAGACAAACCGAGGACTCGATCGCACAACCTTCGAGAAGAGGTCACGAGACTCAGAGCAGTAGTATTTCGATGAGCTCCCGAGTGATCTACTTCGTTTCGCTGGTGTTTCAACTCAACCGTAAAGCCCCAGGATGCAGTTGGGCGGCGAGGTCAAGAAGGCTAGTGGAGGTAAGGGGGAAATCTGCTCATTCTGATCGACACCTCGAGCTCAGCTCATACCCCGATCCGCAAGATGTTTTCTTTAGATTAAGGACAAACTGTGTTAATTCTCAATCGGACTCTTCCGAGATGCTTGATATTCTTTGCTTTTCGGAGGGAAGGCGGGTGGAATGAGAGATGACCTTTCGACCCGACTTCTCGGGGTTCAAGGACAAAGCTCAGGATGAAAACTCCAATTTTGATGAGCTGGTTAAGACGGGTTAATTTGAAAGAAAAATTTCGGGTTGGTTGGTGCCACGGAGACAAATCTCAAGATGGAGATGGGGACCAACGGGGAGATGTTGAAGCGGTCTCGAGATGGAAAAGGAGACTTACATTGATGATCAACCTGAAATTGGTCAACCTCGGTCGAAGCTAGCACTCTTCAGTACCTTTTGGCACTATTAACAATTATGCCAAAGATCTTTGAAAGTTCTATCTTTAATTGAATTGTTCGATAAGCGGTGATCGAGGCTCGATTGGAGCTGAGCTCAAAGTTGAAGAAGCTCAGTCAGCCGGTGGCCGATTTATACTGAACCTCAAGATGATCGACAAAGACGGGAGGTGCAGAAGATTCCTGAGATTGATCTCACTCCCTTGATGGAGAAACTTGAGAAGGTTGAGCCAATGATGATCAAAATTGCTCAGATGGAAGAGACGTTGGCCAATCAAGCTCAAAAGATGGAAAGTCTTAGTCACTCTTCAGAGCTGGTGCAAATTCAAAACACTCTGACCACCCAGATGGTCTCCATGGAAGAAAAATTTGAATGAGAAATTTGGAGGGAGTCAAGGCCGAAGTTAAGTGATGGTCAAGGTAAAACACCAGGAGAGTTCTGATTTCCTAGAGGTGAAACTGGCAGAAAAGAATGAGGTGCTAATCAAGTCTGCTGTTGAGGAAATGAGCTCATTACTCATGACCAAGATGACAGAGATGTTCAAAGAAGCACTCTCTGGCCAGTTTGCCCACTTATCTGAAGAATTTTCCGTGGCCAAGAACCATCTAAGGAGGCTGGAAGACGAACAAGATCGGATAGCGAGGAGAAGTTTATTTGTGTGAGCAAAGAGCAATATCACATGGACCTGACACTCTCAGATTTCTTCCAAATTACAGTGCCAAGAAGGGAAAAGGAAGTGAAGATCTCGTAAAGTTCATGGCACGTACTTTGGGAGAAAGGCCTCGGAAAGATCTTTGAAATGTATAATCTAGCAAAAAGCCTTAAAAAGAAATTAAAACTCTTGAGAAATTGAAGTTCGCCGCCGTAGAAGCCTATCTACACTCGAGTTTCTAAGCAAACTATGTTTGATGTTGCAATAGAGAAACTGAGTGCTAGAGCAAAGGTTGGAACAAGCCAGGCTGCTGCTGAATTGCCTATGAAGAGGAAAGCCTTGGGCGGTGTTCAACACGAAAAGAAACATCACGAAGGCTTCTAAGCCAATCGAGGAGAAAGGCTGATTCTGGATGATGAAGAAACGGAAGAATCTGAGTCTCAACCTCAGAAGAAAGTCTTCAACACGAGAAATGCTCTAAAGACACTCCAAATAGAACAAGCTATGAAAGCTGCTGCTTCGGTCTCAGGAGTGTCTATGATCAGAAAGAAGATAGACGAAGAGCAGAAGCGAAGGAGTGAATTCTGGGAAGTTTTGCGAGCAAGAGGAAAGGAACATCAAAAAGCACTAAAGTGGCCCCACGTTGATAAATGGATGCCTATCAAACTCAACGATATGTGGGAAGAAGTTAAGAGAACCTTCTGGTTCAATTATGATGTTCTCAGGGAATGGAGAGGGGAAAGCTCATATCAGAATGAAGCTTTCATTGAACATCTCCCTATCTTCTATCCAAAGTATCTACAGAGCTGGATTAACCTTGCGGATGAAGGAGAGGTACAGATAGTAGGCCCTGGTCCATATTCCTATCCTCCTCCAAGACTTGATAATGGCTTGGTGAATGAGAAGGCCATTACTCAAGAGATTGCTCAGTATGCTGGTCAGTTGGGTCTAACAGGAAACAGTCCGGACATCATCAAGGAAAGAAATGAGTCAAGAAGAGATTTTTCGAGAATGTTCGACTGGAGGAGGAGGTGCGTGATGAAGTTGAGAATGAAACAAAATGAAGAAGCGAAAACCGAAGAGCTAAAAATCAAGACCAAGGCCAGAAGACTCGTAAGATTCTACGTAATCTTTAAATTTTTTTATCTTTTTGATTTTGTTGATAAACTCATTGTAATCTGTAATGGTATACTCATCATCAATGAAGATTTATCATTATGCTCAAAAGATAATATCTCATTATCTTATTTACATGTCTTTTATTTTGATATGCCTGAATGAATGTCTCTGAACTGATTGTATGTTCATATAAGGAGGAAATTGTCTGAATATGGGAGAAATTGTTTAAGTATTTGGTAATGAACTATTTAAAGAGATTCAATACTGAAGAAATTGTTGAATGATTAAACTGTTGAGAAACTCTGAAATTGTTGGGAGATTCTCTGATTTAAGAAATTGTTGGGAGATAACCAATCTTGTAATAGGATAAACTGAAACCTGAGTATAGGTTATATGTTTTGTAACAAAGATAGGTTTTAGCATCATCAAAAAGGGGGAAATTGTTGGGAGATGAATTTAATAAAAGATATATGATTTTGATTAGATCCCAAAACCCCTGAGTATGACATGTTCAGAATGATCTTGATAGTTGAGTCAGGATTCAGTTTTAGAGTACTCAGGATATTATCTGCAAAATGTATAGTCAGCAGATATAGTTCAGGATAGGTTCTGAAGACTCTGAAGAACTCAGTATGTTTCTGAAGTATCCGAAGTTTGGGATGAAATGAGATATCAAGACTTCGAGATGATCTTGAGTAAATCAAGACTCAACCGAAGACTCAAGACATCGGTCAAGATAAACTACAAAGATTCAGAAGATCCTGAAGACTCAGAAGACCCTGAAGACTCAGAAGACTCTGAAGACACAAGACTGAAGACTGAGAACTGAAGATCAAGAATACTGAAGGCACATTAATTAGTAAAGACTCATTAATATATCAATGCTCGAAGATGAACACAATGTTCCGAGGCCTTTGGATAAAATCTATCTCGAAGGATCAATCTTTGAGAAGATCGCGATTCTTAGAAAGTTAGATATTGCCAAAACATTCAAATGCAGAAAAAAGGAACTAAATCGGAAGTGTTGTTAAGGTTATATCAAACTCGAGTTTGTAACCAAAAAAGAGCCGTTGAAGGTGTCTACCTTTAAGCGGAGACAAAAAAAGTCAAAAAGGAAGACGACATCATCGTACCATCGACAAATGATGCGATGTGTCATTTGAAAAAAGATGTCAAATGTACAAAAGTTCCAGATCGCAAAAAAGTGAAGACCCGCTACATGAAAATTTATTGCCTAAAAACGTGTTAGGGAGCTTCAAACCCTAAATATAGCCGTTTCACACACCACAAGAAGGAACTCAAGCTATCTCTCCAACGGATAGTTTTCAAAAAGTGACCTTGGTGTATGCCTATAAATCTTGGTGACCCTCTACATTGTAAGGTTACGGAAATTTATCGCAACTCAAGAGCTCAAACTTATTCTTGTAAAAGTTAAAGCACTTTCGAAAAACTTAGAATTTCCCAAGTGCTTCTACATTGAAGAGAGCTCACTATACTAAGCCTAGCTTGATAAGAATTATCAAAGCTTAGTCGAGATATCCTAACCCTTTGCATTGTGCTTTATTGTAAAGGATATCTCATCTAGTTGAAACCAACCAAGAAACCCCAAACCCCTTGTGAAGGTAGTTGGAGTGTGTTTGTTGGTGAGAAAGAGTTGTAAAGAGTTAGTAAACTACTGGCGGAGTAGTGAGAAAACTCTAGAGGAGAAGTTAGTAAGCCTGAGGGGGTAGTCGAAAGCTTGTGTGTGATTGAGTAAGTAAACTACGGAGGTAGTGAAAAGCTCAAGGGTCGGGTTGAGTAAGTAAACTCGTGGAGTAGTCGAAAACTTCGGTACGAAGTTGAGTAAGTAAACTACGAGGTAGTCGAAAGCTCGGAAGTTGATAGTGAATTTCTACGAAGAGTCGGGAGAGTGGGCGTGGAGCTTGAGTCTCGAACCACTATAATTCTTGTGTTCTTTATTGCTTTCCTTATCGTATGCTTAATTGCATTGACTTGATTTTGAAAGCATACTTTTCCACCGATATTGAGTTTGGAATCAATCCATTTTGAAGTTGCATAAGCGAATCTGCCCTAATCACTATTTCATAAAGGGAAGGTTTTCAAACAAAGCTTAAAACGAGTATAATCTAAGGCCAACCATTCCGCACGCATCGAGTAAATTTAGAACATATAGTTTCCAAAACTGAACTCTCTTACGAGGATTCATAAGTTATTTATCCGATCCAAGCAACTCGGGATCTCTGTCTTTCGAGAACTCGGTTAGGATTATCCGAGGTATCTCGAAAGCATTTCCGGGATCACTTGTCTCTGTAGACTTTTGACCAGAGCGATCTCAGGCTTTCGAACCTAATCTTTAGGATTATCGACCCAGTGACCTCGAAGAAAAAGTTGTAAAAACTCTTGAACACGTGTATTCCCCCATACACGTGTAAGACTCGTTTTCACCGGGACCAACAGTTTCCATTTGGAACGGAGCGTCGTCAACTACGGCAGTTGAATTCGGTTTAGGAACTTGCACCAGTGATCTCGTTTTTTCTTTGCAAACAACCATCCATTCATTATTTGCTTTCGAACCTGGATACGTGCAGTAGTATACTTGGGATACCTGAGCAGCAAACACAAACAGATCATACCCCGGATATCTTCTTCTTCTATGGACATCGACCAGTTTGTATTCGGGATGAATCCTCGTTCCTGAAGCAGATGGATCATACTAATCACACTTGAACAACACAACAGTCTTCTCAGGGAACCCCGGATATCCTACTTCAACGACTTCTTGCAGGTGTCCGAAGTAGTCATGGCTTTCTCCATCGAACATTGCACTGTTAATGCAAACACCACTGTTCACAGTAGATTTTGTCGATGCATATTCCACTACATGAAATTTGTAACCATTTACATAGTATCCTTGATACGTGTTGACCACACGTAGTGGTCCTCTACTGAGATCCAGCATGAATGGGTTTACAATAGCACCATTATAGCCCTGTGACGCGACGATTTGAGGTTAAATATATAATTGTAAACATTTAATATGAATTTATTAATAAACAACGGTTTAGAACCACTCACATAGTTTTGGAACCACGAGTAATATATTCACCTACTTGTGCATTTGAAATGTTTGGATCTATATGGTGTAGCTCTTCAGTAAAGATCCTAATTGAAAGTAATTTATTATATTAATCAACTATTATTTAATAAATTAATATTCTAATTATGTAAATGATACGTATATAAAATACTTACTCAATGTACGGTTGGACTTCTTCACAATTGAATAACACATATTTATGTGCAGCTTCAATCTCTTGTCGGTTCAACCATGGTCGTTCATTTGTCTTACCCAAACATCGACCTGGAAACTTAAACACGGACAACATACCCTCAATATCATCAGCAACATTGTCTGTGCCTCTACCGTCTTAATTACGAGGCTCGTTTCTCAACCTTGTTCTAACATGATCCTCGAAATAGTAAGAACAAAATGTTGTAACCTCCTCACACAAGTAGGCATTAACAATTGATGCTTCAACTTTTGCCTTTTGTTTAGCATTGAGCTTCAAGTTATGTAGATACCTATAGATATA
The DNA here is from genome assembly GCA_037126765.1 of Stenogyne calaminthoides. Lineage (NCBI taxonomy): Eukaryota > Viridiplantae > Streptophyta > Magnoliopsida > Lamiales > Lamiaceae > Stenogyne > Stenogyne calaminthoides. The sequence continues at coordinate 1,956,519 of JBBCBC010000038.1, forward strand.
TAATAAAAAAAATTATAAGATCAAAACATAAATATTAATATTTGTATAAATAGTTGTGAAGTGAAGGTTTACCTCTCAAATGGATACATCTACCTGTATTGCACCGGACCGACAATTTTGGCTTCATATGCTAAGTGCACCGGCAAGTGCTCCATCGAATCAAAGAAGCTTGAAGGGAAAATACGCTCCAACTTGCATAAAATAACTGGAATGTCTTTCTCCAAACGGACCATGTCATCCCACTTAATCATTGTAGACGTTAAATCTTTGAAGAATAAACTCAACTCAGTTACAGCCCTCCAGATATTGTTCGGTAGGAATTCCCGGAATGCGAGGGGCAACAGTCGTTGCATAAACACGTGACAATCGTGGATTTTCATCTCGGATACCTTCCTATTTGATGTGTTTACACAATGACTCGGATTGGAGACATAGTCATCTGGAAATCTCAGATCTTCAATCCAATTACACAAAGCCACTTTCTGTCTCTTATCAAGTGTGTAATTAGCTTGGGGATATCTTTCAGTACCCTCATCCCTCTTCAAGTGATCACGTTTACATATCTCGTTCAACTCATCACGCGACTTTGCAGTGTCTTTTGTCTTGCCCTCTGTGTTCGATTGTGTGGAACAAGTTATCGAACACATTCTTTTCGATGTGCATCACATCTAAGTTGTGTCGAATCAAAAGTGAGCTCCAGTAGGGCAAGTCCCAGAAAATGCTCTTCTTCTTCCAACCACCTGGTACCATTTTATTATGGTCCTCCGCATGTTCTTCTGTTGTTTTCCTCAATCCCTTCTCGCAAGCTTCATACATAGATACCGTTTTGAAGCATTTGTGTTGAAAGATTCCAAGAAGGGTTTTGTACCTTTCAAGCACGGAATCCATCTATCGAAAGACATGTTCCCTAAGACACAAAGGGAGATAGATGACATGAGAGGGATTCCTTATGCGTCGGCAGTGGGAAGCCTCATGTATGCTATGTTGTGTACGAGACCGGATATCTGCTACGCCGTAGGCATGGTAGCGAGATATCAGAGCAATCCCGGAAATCAACATTGGACTGTTGTTAAGAACATTCTGAAGTATCTTAAAAGAACTCGAGATAGAATGTTGGTTTATCAGTCAGGCAGTTTATTTCCAGTGGGATACACAGACTCGGATTTCCAATCAGACCTAGATTCCAGAAAATTTACCTTGGGTAGTGTGTTCTGTCTGGGGGGAGGAGTTGTAACATGGAGAAGCGTTAAACAGAAATGCATCGCAGATTCTACCATGGAAGCTGAATATGTAGCTTGTTTTGCTCGGTACTGGGCCCCATATTAAATATAATTCGTCAGATGGACACGTGTACCAAAAAGTCAATATCATTACATTTGACCGCCAAACAGGTTTGTGCCAGGTGGACGTGGTCGCCACATACGCTGGTACTCATGCTCGCTATTCAGTGAGCACAAGAGACAGTTGGTGTGCTCGTCCCGAATCATCCTGAAGCCATACAAGGTAGATAGAGACTAGCACAAGTGAGCGAGCAAAATAGACAATGAAGGGAAACATGTTCGCCCCTTTAGGGCGAGCATATGTGGGATACGACTTCCGAGGCGAGCAAAAGGATTTGTCAGAAGCGATCATGTGATGGCGAGCACGTAGACAACCACCCGGTCGATTCACTCTAAAAAGAGGTGACAAGTAAGATACTTCTTAACATGACAAATGTCAATATGAGGGGTAAGCAAGAAAACGTGACAGTCCCACATAAATTCTTGCATGGTACGAAATCGCCAGCTCAAGCTAGTCAGGACACCACCAGCTCATCCAAAGTGCTATAAATAGGTCCAAAAAGTACAATAGAAAGGTTCACAAAAAATTCCCAGAAAGGACCCTAGTATTATCTCACTCTCCCAAACAACCATTGTATCCAACAAATAGTAAATTGTGTTAAATACAAAACTGCCAAGTCTTTAATAACATAATCCTGGCTTGGTAGTAACATAATCCTGGATTGGTATGCCCCCAGAGGTAGTCATATATGACGAACTGGGTCAACAATTCCTGATCATTTAATTTAACGCCGTACACGTTATAATTTTGTTTGTAAGTTGTCTCATATAAACGCCACATCATATTTCCACGTAATACGACTTGCAACAATTGGCGCTAGAAGGAGGGTAGCGAGCACGCCCATAACCAATCGAAATATTTTCCAAAAAACCAGGCAGAAAAAATAAATATAATGCCTCATTCAGGAAATACTCGCATGTAAGGTCAGATAAAGCCGCCCGCATATTCACGGTGAGGTTCAAATGACCTCGAGAAAATCGATTGGTGGAGACTATTAATCTCAAGATATACCAACCATCCTATCAAGCTACTACCTAAGACGATCACATTCTTATTGAGAACACAGAGAGATAGAGCTGAAAAAGAATTGGCTAAATTGAAAATCCAGAAGGAAGACGATCGACGCTCACACACTTTAGATAGCGAACAGGTAAAAAAGAAAGTCGCCCAGAAGCGGGAGGAAAAGGAAGCAAAAAACTTATCCGGCGACCAACCGCAGCGGTCTAGATTTTGCTATCATTTGAACAATTGAGGTGGTGGGAAAAGAACCGATTGGCGATCATAGGCTATATGATCCCAAAAGTTTAACGGCTTAACACGATGCCCCATACGGTCCTCATGATCGCTCACACCGCGAAGGCCGCGATATTCTAGAAAAATCCATCGCAACTAAGCCGCCCATCCATCATCGATTAGCAAAGACCAAGCTTACGGAAGGGGGACTGCCCCATCGTGAGCATGACCAACATGGTCCTCGCGATGGAACCCCGCCCGATTCGTTCGATAAGTTCCACGAGATTTGCGAGAGATCGCGAATTCCATAGAAAGTTTGCGAGCCGATCGGCCGCCGCGAAAAGCGGCTCCCTCGGCGGGCACAATCCCATGTTTGTCGCTTGCTACGACGATTATAATGACGGATATCTGGGAGAAGGTGGCAAAAAATCGGCCACCCATACCTTCATTCGATGCTGAATCAGATCCACATGTCCATCTCAGTAAGTTTTCAGACTATATGATAGCGATGGGCGCCACTGATGCCACTCAATGTCGAACATTTCCCATGACATTGGGGGACCGGGCATTCAGATGGTTTTCAAATCTGCCCGCTGCTTTGATCACCTCCTTCACACAATTAGGACAGAAGTTCCGGTCCATTTCACCGTCAATGTGTGCTCAAATACCAAAATAACGATTGGCGCATTTTTGCCAGCTAAAAGATGAGTCAGATAGGGCATACGTAGAGAGGTTTGATAAATGCTTGTACGACGGAGCTCCTGTCGAAGAGGATGTTAAAATCCTCACCATGGTGGGTGGCTTGACATTGAATTCGGATATGTGGAAGGCCATGCATCAAGATTGGCCAAACACATATGCTGACTTCAGAGAACGAGCAGCAAAAATTATATCTATGCAAGAGCTGCACGCCCAATCACGTTTAGGACAGGAGGTTGCAACGAAAAGAGTGGTCGCTGGTAAGAGAGCAACAAGCGAAGGGGGTTATAAGCCTCCAGGATCTTTAAACCTTTTGAAGAAGGAGCAGAGACACATGCTCTCCGAAGTATTTTAGGTGTTTCAATAGAAACAATGTACAATCAAATTAAAGATCGAGATATGTTAGAAAAGCCCCGGAAAATCGCGAAAGATAAAAGTCGTCTTAATGCTTCTAAGTTTTGTTCGTATCACGAATATATCGGACATAATACCGATGAATGTTGTGATTTACTTTGTCAGTTGTGGAAATTATATGAAGAAGACCGCCTTACTAAATTCCTCAAAAAACCGGCAAGCAGAGATTCCCGAGGTGAAAAATCGGGAAACCAAAGAGGAAAACGTAAAGCGGATGAGCTATCTGATAGTGATCAAGAGGAGTTTCGAAAGAAACTGGATTTGCCAAAGAAAGGAGCCCCTACAACAAACAGGGGTCGGAAGAGCCAAGAGATTAATATGATCCGCCAGGATTTTGGGCCAGTGGGTGGATGCAATCAGATCCCGACATTGTCGTACAGACGGAAAAAGATGGAGATACTGTCCATGCAAAGCGTACATCAGGTGAATGTGGCAAGCACGTCGGCCAATATACCACCATCTCACCAAATCATGTTTTCGGATGACTATCTCGACGGTATCATCACTCCCCACAATGATTCTCTTACCATTAGTGCTCGACTTTTGGGGTTTAAGGTACATCAACTCTTGGTGGACACCGGGGCGTATGCGAACATTTTATTCTTCAGCACTTTACGACTGATGGAGAAGCAGATCGGCGATTTAAGCGGGTATGTCGAGCCTTGGGATCACACCATTATGGGTTTTGGGGAATCTATAACCCGGCCATATGGTATGATCAGACTAGGAGTCGAGTTAGAGTCGACTAGTAATCCGGAGATTCTACGAACTAGAATGCTAGATTTTGTAATTGTCGATGCTCCGTCTACTTATAACGGGTTCCTAGGTTGCCCGTTTACTCAGGAATTCAAAGCTGCATGTTCAACTTATTACTATTGTGTTAAATTTCCAACGCTTGAAGGAACAGGCAGTGTTAAGGGCGATCAGAAAAAAGCTAGAGATTGCTTGTTATCATGCGTGCCAGTAAAGCAAACTATCATTGGCATGGTAGAACGATCAAGGGAAGTCGGAGAGGCAAGCCATCAGGCAAATACATCACCCCAGGCGAGCACACCCTCTTAGGCAAGCGAGCCTCCTCAGGCGAGCATAGAACCTGGGATGACTACACAAGCTTCAGATCTAATGTGTATAGACCCACCCGAGGGATAAACGGAACAAGAATTACCAGATTTAGAACCTCGTTTAGGTTTTGACCCTATGGAGGTCGAAGATGAACATCAGGGATCAAACTTAGATCCCAGGTGGAAGCAAAAGAGAAGACGAGCAACACCTGTCGAGTAGCTGGAGTCCGTCATGGCCGACCCACTCAGGCCGGAGTTAGAAATTTTCATTGGTTCAGAACTCCAGGAACCCATTCGAACCGAAATAATCTCGTATTTCCGAACAAATTTGGATGTGTTAGCTTGGTCACACGAGGACATGGTCAGCATTGATCCTAAGCATGCGTGCCACCACCTCAACATCAACCCGACACAAGTCCCAGTAATTCAGAAACGAAGAAAATTCGGTCCGGAGAAGTACGCAGCTCTGGATACTGAGGTTCGAAAGCTGCTCGACAACAAGCTCATCTGAGAGGTAAAATGCCCGAGATGGCTAGCAAACCCTGTGCTCGTCCAGAAGTCGAATGGAGCCTGGAGGTTATGCATCGATTTTACTGATCTAAATAAGACGTGTCCCAAAGATAACTTTCCTGTACCACATATCGATTACTTGGTTTATAGTACTGCGGGACATGAGCTAATGACTTTTATGGACGCATTTGCTGGGTATCATCAAATTCCCATGCATCCCGACGATCAAGAAAGTACTTCATTTTGCAACGGGAAGAATATGTATTGTTGGAAATGTAAGCCTTTTGGGCTAAAGAATGCTGGAGCTACATATCAAAGGTTGGTGAACAAGATGTTCGACGAACACATAGACGGACGGTTGAGGTATACATCGATGACATTGTGGTCAAAAGCGAGCACAAAGAAGACCATCTCACACATCTAGCACAGACGTTTGATATCCTCCGCGCATATAACATGAAGTTGAACCCGAAGAAATGCAGTTTCGGGGTTCATTCGGGAAAGTTTCTCGGACATATGGTCAGCCAACGAGGGATCGAGGTGAACCCATCAAAGATCCAAGCTATGCTCGACATGCAAGCACCTAGAACTGTAAAAGAAGTTCAAAAGCTAACTGGACATCTGGCTTCCGTGAATCGGTTTCTCTCTCGCACCGGAGATAAGTGTAAGCCTTTCTCCGATGCATTAAAGAAAGAGAGATTCCAGTGGACAGAACATTGCCAAAGTGCGTTTGAGTCATTAAAACACTATTTGGCGAATACTCAAACATTTTCCAAGTCGGTTCCAGGCGAGCAACTTTACTTATATATAGCTGCTTCAGAACATGCAATCAGTGTTGTGCTCGTTCGGGCTGAGGGAACAACGCATTTGCCTGTTTATTATGTGAGCCAAGTAATCAAGGAGGCTGAACTCCGGTACCCCCATTGGAGAAACTGGCATATGCGCTCGTTATGAGTGTTTGCAAGTTGCGACCATATTTTTTTGACCATTCCGTCGAAGTGCTAACTACTTTCCCATTACGACAAGTTCTTCACCGACCAGATACATCAGGCCGGTTACTCAAATGGGCAGTGGAGTTAGGCCAATTCGGCATTACGTTCGCCCCGCGTACAGCAACTAAGGGTCAGGCAATGGCTGATTTTATGGTGGAGTTGACATATCCACAGTTGCCCGAGAAAGGTATCATTCAACCATGGCATATGTACGTAGATGGTTCGTTTACAAGCTCGAGAGCGGGAGCGGGTGTGGTTCTCATCAGCCCAACTCGGCAAACTTTTACGACAGTCATTCGTTTCGATTTCCCAGCCACCAATAATGAAGCAGAATACGAAGCTTTGATCTCTGGTTTACAAATGGTTATGACAATGGGAATCCAAAAATTGATGATATACAACGATTCCCAGATAATTGTATACCAAGTACTGGGCGAGTACAAAGCCCGGGGCGAGCAGATGATATAGTACCAGCAGCTAGCGAAGAAACTTCTTGAGCAGTTCCAACAAGTTTATATCGAGCAATTACCTCGATTGGACAACTCATTTGCTGATGCTCTGGCTCGATTGGCAACAGCAGAAGGAGTGACGAGCATGATGGACGTTGTGGTCATCACAACTTTTCGCCATCAATTCCAAGAGTTGTGGTCGCCCAGACATCAGAAGCACAAGAAACTTGGATGACCCCAATTTTAAACTATCTTCGAGATAGTATTCTCCCTGAAAGTAAAGCGTAAGCTACACGCCTTAGATTACAAGCTGCTCGGTATACTATTTTGAATGGATGCTTGTATAAACGAAGTTTTTCTCTTCTGTTATTGAAATGTCTTACTCCCGGAGAAGGTCATGTATTTTGGAACAAATTCACTCAGGGGTATGCGGGAATCATACCGGAGGACAGGTTTTGGCGTACAAAATCATTAGGCAAGGGTATTATTGGCCCACACTCAAAAATGATTCACTCGCTTATGCTCGCTCGTGTCATAAGTGTCAGATGTATGCCCCACTTATTCATAGCCCCCAGAAGAACTAGTGTCGGTATACAGCCCGTGGCCATTTACTAAATGGGGGATCGACTTGATTGGCCCATTTCCTACAGGCACATCGGGGGTGAAGTTCGCTGTGGTCGCTGTTGACTATTACACCAAATGGGCAGAAGCTGAAGCCATCGTAAAGGCCACCGAGCAAAGAATGTGGAATTTTGTTTGGAAAAATATCATTTGTCGGTTTGGGCTTCCTCAGTCATTAGTAACGGATAATGGAAAACAGTTCGACGGAAGTGAGTTTCGACTGAATTGTGCTCGTTGGGGAATAAAGAAACACTATTCTACTCCATATTATCCCCAGTCTAACTGACGGGTCGAAGCTGTTCATAAAATCATCAAGCATACCCTCAAGGCTAAACTTGATAATTCCAAAGGGGGAGGATGTGCTGAAGAGTTGCCAGAAATCTTATGGGCATATCGTACTACCTTCAGAACATCAGCGGCAGAAACTCCCTTTGCCATGGCATTCGGCATGGAGGCTATTATTCCAGCAGAGGTGGAAATTCTGAGCCACCGGACTATGTGCTTCGGCGAACACACCAACGATCAAGCACTTGCTTTAAGTACGGATCTATTGGAGGAAAGGCAATTAGAGGCCGATTTCAAGAATGCTATATACAAGCAAAGGTCGGAGAAGTTTTATAATTCCAAGGTTCGTACCCGCAGGTTTAAAATTGGTGAGCTCGTTTTAAGGCGAGCAACGGGGATATCAGGTGGTGTGTTCGGCCGAACCTGGGAAGGACCATTTGGGGTGTCGGAGCGTTTGTCGAATGGGGCGTATGATTTGGAAGATTTGAATGGAGTCCCATTGTCCTATTCGTGGAACGCATCGAATTTGAAAAAATATTATCAGTAAGAAGCTAGAGTGCGGGCTTGTGTTCGTCTGCGATCAAAGACAATGTAAGCGGCCAATCATGAATGCTCACTTGGGACGAGCACAACTATTAAGAAAAACCGAACAAGAGGCACCAGACTTGGAGAGCTGAATTTTATCGGCAGAATGTTTCTCATCTTTATCAAGGTTTGAGATTGCGTGTCATTTCCCGATAAAGATAAGTGGCAACCTAGTGGGGTACGTGTCATTTTCTTAATCAAAAGTGGCATTAGCCGTAGCAGATGTCAACTTGGGGTTATAACTTGAGGGGGCCACCATCGACTAGCTATACCAGCTCATGCTAGTTACATTTGTATAAATAGGTCTGTCGAGAGCCAAAAAAAGACATGGAAAGAGAGAGAAACATTGGAAGAAATATTTTTCTATGATATGTTAAGGGAAATAACTTTTGGTGGAGTTGGCTGGTTTGTTATGCCTCCAAACGTAGTTCATAACGCCGATTTCAGTAGTCCCCACGCTGACCCAGTCAGATGTTTTGGCGTTTGCTCTTGCACGAGCTGGAAACCTCGCATCCCAGCCGTGAAGCAGAGTACTTTGGTCTCAATTTGGAAAAGCCAATCCGAATTGGGAGAAGTATTCTCTTCGGGGCTGGAAGTATATTTCGCAAGCACGTATGGGTGCTCGCGATGAGCACGAATAGCTCGACAGAGTTATGGTTGCCACATCATATTCTTTTTTGCTTATGCAGTAGTAAATCACTAGTCCCATTTGCATCCCAAAAATCTCCTCCGTGGGGGTGGGATGTCGAGGCACGCGCACGAGGTGACGTGCGGATGCTGATGCTGATGCTCAGGTATCCACGTACGGCCCGGACAAGTAATTGGATGCGCAGAAGGGGATAGAACGGTGTGAGCAGAGGCATATGCCCGCACCAGGTATAGGAGAGCAGGATTGCTCGCCATATGCTCATGTCCACAGCAGCTCGCATAATCACAACTTGTCCAGGAGGGGCAAGCCCTGATGCTGCTGCTGCTCATGAGCATGTTGTTTGAAGATAGGGAGACAAAGGGCTGACCTTCTCAAACTTATCAACATCAGTAGCAAGGACGAGATGTCGGCAGCTCATGTTCTTCTCCCGAGCATCTCTACACAACGAGCTCGGACAAGATGTCAGCAGCTCATGTTCGCCCCCAACTCAAGACAAGGTTTTGAATCGAACAAAACAATAGTCTGAAATTTATAGCTATGTGTAATAGAAATAGTCTTTTCCAAATGTAAAAAGTTGTAATAGTATAGCAACGTGTTGCAAAGCATTTTTGTTTGTTAAATTTTTCTAGTTAAAGCCTATGAATGGTCGTACCTAAGCCGGACGGCCCGAACAAAGACGAACGAGCAGAACCTAATGTTCGCCTGATGAAATAAATCGTACTTACAGATGCCTGCAACAAAGTGAGCAATGGGTACGGGGTCGCAGCTAAATAAGACGGCCCGAGCAGAATAGTGATTGCAGCTAACATAAGACGATCACAAAAGAAAAAGGGGGTTACACATAAGTTAACCAATCTGATTGCATCAAAATAAGACAATCAAAAACCAGACAAGTCAGGAAAGAACTTAGGCATTTACCATGTTCGAACATCAGAAAGAGAGAAAGGGCATAAATTAGAGAACCAAGCAAACAAAATCCATAAAATGGCAAAACCAGCCATCCATAGTCAACATGAAAGAAATTGTTTAAGTAGCAAGTGAAACAAAAACAGTAAAGTTGTTCAGAAGGAGAAGACAAAAATTACACAGGAGAAAAGCTAAGGAAAAAATTCATTATTGGGGGTTGGCGGAAGAGACGGGTCGAGCACATCTTACCTCGTCTGCTCGGTTTCTTTGGGAGCGACTCCCTCAGCACCATCTTGCCTCATCTGCTCGTTGGCTAGTACATTCCGCTCGCCATCAGGTGGACCACTCTGCTCGACCTGCACTTGATCTTCCTCGTGCTCGGCTCGGAAAGGTTGGTCGGCAGAACCCTCAATTTCCACACTCAGACCATCTTCCTCATCCATGATAGGGTCATCAATCTCGATCCCATCGGGGAGGTTGGAGAAGTCGCATATGTCACTTAAATCGGCAATTGGAAGATTGCGATCAGGGGGATTATTAGCCAGATACTTCTCGAGATGGACTTTGAGTGGAGTGATTTGATCGGCAGAAAGGGGTTGTCTCGTAGAACGGAGGGCATCCGCAAACGCACATATATAAGAAAAATTGGAAATCGAATCAACATACTCCTCGGTGTGCAACTTGGAGTTTTCAAGACCCAGACAAGTGTTGGTCTCTTCAGCGGTGAGGAGTTGTTGGGCGAGCAGAGTTTTCTCGCACTCTACGGCCTCGATGCCTGTTTTGAGCTTCCAGAGCTCAACGTTCAGCTCGTCCTGAACATTCCTGATGCTGGCCACTTCTTCCCGGTTACAATGTAGCTCTTCCCGAGCACGTTGTAACTCTTCCCGAGCAAGGCGTAGCTCCTCTCTGGCCTGGCGAGCATCTTCCTGAGCTAGGCGAGCCTCTATCTGGGCTGAGTGAACATTTTCCTGAGCCAACATCGTTTCATCTTGGGCTTTGGTCAGCTCGTCCACTTTTTCCTGGAAACTCGAGATAAGTTTCAAGTGTTTGGTGTGAAGTTGGGTGGACTCGGCATAATCTTTCTCAAGAAGGACCAGGGATTAGCCGTGACACACTAGGCCTAGACGCATGGTTTCCAAAGTCGCTGGACCCTTGGTTGCCACTTCGAGCTCGGTAGTCCATGCTCGGATGGGAGTTTCGCACGCTTTCTGAATGTGCTCGGGAAAAATAAGAATGTTGCGAACTGTAGGGGAGCAGTAATAGTCCTTCAATTCCGGCATCAGAGGCGACAGTCTGTTCAACCTACATGTGGTAAAAATGTTTAGGTATGTTAAGTGACCAAATTGGAGGGAGCAAATAGACACTCTAACAGGCGAACAAATATACCTATTCACCCGAGCAGGGTCCCATCCCATAAACAACTTATCCTCGGGAGAACGGAGTTGGGAGCTTGAAGGAGTCCAGGTTCGGGGTCCTGCAGAAGGTGAAGTAGAAGTGTGGGCCTCCATTTCGGCGATGTGTGTGATCGAGCCGACCACCGAAGTAGTTATCCTGGTCATTTCAGCAATAGGGGTCGCCTCCATAGCAATATCAGTGCTCGGTGGAGCTACCAGATTTTGATCGACAGGCAGCCCTTTAGATCTCTTTGGTGAGGAAGCCTGGTCGCTCGATCCATACTCGACGGGACGACTTATTCTTTTCGGTTGGCTCAACTCGCCCGATCCGGGCTCGGCAGGTCGGCTCGCCTTCCTCAATCTGCTCGCCTTCCCTCAGTTGGCTCGCTGGGTAGCTCTCTCGGCTTGGATTCGGGCTAGCTCTTGGGGTCTCTTGGTTCGAGCCATTTCAGTATGCTCGGTCGTGCTAACAGCAATGGTAACAGCAGGAAGAGCTGACAAGTAGTAATGAAGTTCATCAAAAGCCATGATTAAGGAAACAATTAGATAACATACGAGGTTGAAATTTACCAGCAGGATTGAGAGCAACGAGATGGTGAGGAGGCACGTACAAACCACCTAATTTTCTTTGCTCGGCGTGGTTCAAGGTCTTCACCGAACGCTCCGAATGATTCTCGACCTCAATTTGCCAGATACTGCTGAAAAATCCGTCTTCTGTATCCCTATCAGTTGCAGTTGGGTCCCTGAAACAGAAGGAAAAAGTTAAAATTAGTCACCGAACCACGAAAAAGAATAAGATTCTTACTCCGACAAATTCCAAAATCTGTGGGGATATCTAGACGAGCACTAGGATCACTTCCTGAGGCTGGGCTCCTCCAGTCACCCCCAACAAACCAGAACTTATTCTTCCAATCTTTGATCTTGTTCGGCACGTCCTCAACGATTTTACTCTTGGAATTTGCTTGCATATACACCCACCCATGCTCGCCTCTAGGTCGGGTTAAATGAACCAAGCGAGTAAGTTCGGAAGTCGTAGGGAAGTACACGGGTCTTTTTTTGCCGAACAGAGTCAGAAGGCTCATAATCATATGCCAACCATTCGGCATTAGCTGTGTGATGGTGATGTTCCATTCAACGAGCAAACGTGTGATAGCTGGATGGAGAGGAAACCGAAGGCCCGCCTCCATGATGTCCACATTAACAGCTACACACCCTGCGGGAGGCTGATCAGCTCGCTCCTTAGGGCCAGGCACCCAGAAAAACACATCCTTCGGAGTTTCATAATTCCGGTATAATTGATCGAGCATGTCCCTATTGATCACACTAGAAATGTAGCTCGCGGGAAAATCGTTTTTAACCCCAACACGGTGTGGTTGCTCGGGCCATTCAAAGTTATAGCGAACACTATAATCATCATAGATTGGACTGATGGGTCGGCCAATGGGGATATCGGGATCACTTGTTGCCCCATCTGATCTCTGTGATTGTGGAGCTTCATCATCAGATTCTTCCAAAAAGGTTGGTTGGGCTAATTCTTGATCCAATTCATTAATAGCCTCTTCTGAATCGGAGGAAAGTACGACGAATGGTTGCCGAATACTCCAACGAGATATCCTTGAAAAACTAGATCCGCCCCGAGCACTTGGGCAGCAAGAAGAAAAAGCCAACCCGCCTTGGTCCGACCCATCGGAGCCGAGTGGAGAATTGAGGGATACCGAGCAAGAAGACATAATGAGGTGTGGAAAAGATTCGAATAAATTACCTGAGAAAATCGGATGTTTGTCAAGGTAGATCGCGCCGAAAATCTTAGAGAGAAGGAAAATCAAAGTGAAGAATTAGAGAAACAAGAGGAAATAAAGCGGCCGGGTTCGCATATATATAGGTTTCGAAGATATTTTGGATTTTCAAAATTTTGAAAATCCGAAAGGTAAATGATTACACAGACATTGTACTTCATGTCAGTCACAACTCTTCGAATTCAAAAAATGAGAAGATTAACCTCGAAACAAACCCCACGGGAATCGAGGCAATTTCTGGAATTTCCCGCTTTGGGTTTCATACATCCGGGCCTCTTTGAAGAAGACAAAGCGACCCGAATGGGGGGTATTGTTGTGCTCGGTACTGGGCCCCATATTAAATATAATTCGTCAGACGGACACGTGTACCAAAAATTCAATATCATTACATTTGACCGTCAAACAGGTTTGTGCCAGGTGGACGTGGTTGCCACATACGCTGGTACTCGTGCTCGCCTATTCAGCGAGCACAAGAGACAGTCGGTGTGCTCGTCCCGAATCATCCTGAAGCCATACAAGGTAGATAGAGACGAGCACAAGTGAGCGAACAAAATAGACAATGAAGGGAAACATGCTCGCCCCTTTAGGACGAGCATATGTGGGATATGACTTTCGAGGCGAGTAAAAGGATTTGTCAGAAGCGATCATGTGATGGCGAGCACGTAGACAACCACTCGGTCGATTCACTCTAAAAAGAGGTGACAAGTAAGATACTTTTTAAACAGGACAGATGTCGATATGAGGGGTAAGCAAGAAAACGTGGCAGTCCCACATAAATTCTAGCATGGTACGAAATCACCAGCTCAAGCTAGTCAGGACACCACCAGCTCATCCAAAGTGCTATAAATAGGTCCAAAAAGAGCAATAGAAAGGTTCACAAAAAATTCCCAGAAGGGACCCTAGTATTATCTCACTCTCCCAAACAACCATTGTATCCAACAAATAGTAAATTGTGCTCGATACAAAACTGCCAAGTCTTTAATAACATAATCCTGGCTTGGTATGCCCCCAGAGGTAGTCATTTATGACGAACTGGGTCAACAATTCCTGATCATTTAATTTAACGTCGTACAAGTTATAATTTTGTTTGTAAGTTGTCTCATATAAACGCCACATCATATTTCCACGTAATAAGACTTACAACATAGCTGCTTGTGAAGTAGCGAAAGAAGCGGTGTGGCTCAAGAACTTCCTAGTGGACTTGGACGTTGTTCTGAATTTGCCTAGCACAATCACGGTCTTTTGTGATAATGCCGGAGCAGTTGCAAATTCAAGGGAACCGAGAGCCCACAAGGCCAGCAAACACATTGAAAGGAAATACCATCTTATACTAGAAATCGTTAAGAGAGGAGATATAGAGGTGGCAAAGATCGCGTCGGACGACAACCTAGCTGATCCATTCACAAAGGGTCTGCTTCAGTTAACATTCGAGAGACATGTGGAAGGAATGGGTGTCAAGAGCGTTACCAATCCGCTTTGAGTATAAGTGGGAGAAATATTATTAGGTTGATGTAGGTAACATTAGATGTCACCAGATAATACATCAGACATGCTGTGGTATACTTAAAAGAAGACTTTGAGTGTAAGTGGGAGATTGTTGGGGTTATACGTGAAAGTATGCTTTTAATTTGTATAACCTATGTATTAAACACTTATTTACTGAAATAAATTGTTCATCACTGTTGCTTTAAATATGATTGAATGTTATATATATTTATTGCAAACCGTTCGTAGCAAGCGTTACATTGTAGTTAACGTGGTGATACCAGATCACAGAAGATCAAGTTAACAGTTCCTTGTATACGAGTGTGTGTTTCACAACTTAGATAGATCCGAACAATCTATTGGTAGAAGTTGATGTGTAAGGCTCAGATTGGCTTGTCTTGACCAAGAGACTACACTAGTGCATTCGATGCGATGAAGCGGACCTACAGAGAGGATAAACTCATTTGCACTGACTTAAGGGATGAAGAGTTAGACCTCAGTGGTTGTTGATTTCATAATCTATGTCACTTAATAAGGACTGTGTGTGATTAGTAGTTATTGTTTTGACTTATAAATGGGAAGAGAATCATTGCGACTTCGATACCCTATATCTTGGGCAATAATATTAATTGCACGACAGTTGCTAAATTAATACAGAGAATCGTGTGCTTGCAAAATTCTTGCTTGATTGGTCCCCTTGGTGGGCCCTGAACCTTTATCATACCAAATCTTGCAAGTGGAATTAATTTTTCGGTATGGATAATAAAGCTGGGTTGCCCTTACTCCAAGGATAAAGATATTAATTAATATAAAGCTTTTCAGGGGCTTAATTAATTATTGTAACATGAATAATCTCACCATACAGATAAGGTACGAAGCTGACAAGTCGATCACCAGCAACCAGAGTAAGTGACTTGAGGTTGAGGCTCTATGAGCCAGAAGTCGCAGGCCGCCGGTCGTAGGAATCTCATAGGCTGCCTGTTGGGGAATTCTTTGCCCGGATCTATTCGGGATGAATATTTAAATACAAATTTAATTCTAATAATTATTACTAGCATGAATTAATCCTATATTAATTCAAATAATAATTGCAACAACATATCATGCATATAATAAGCCACGTAAAACCTACGCATGCGGAATCTACGGGTTTACGTGAACGTACCTCTCGGGATGGCAGTGAATTCGGTTGGACGGACTAACCAAAAGGACTTCCCAAGTATTCCCTTAGCCCTTGCTCAACTATCCGGTGGAAGGACACTTGTCGAACGATTAACAAAAGAAAAAAAATAATAAACTTTGTTGCACCACTTATGTGGATTTGCTAGTTTTTCCAGCACATGGAATTGTACACAACTCACAATTGTCGTTTTTCAAAAAAATACAATCTGTCGACGTTACAAAATATTTGATATTTTATCGACGCTGATATTTTTCCGAAAAACCAATTTTTCGTGTGTTAATGGGAATGAACAATTCATCCCCTTTATATAGATACCAAGATGGACGAAATTTTGTGATAAAATATTGTGGAAAAATCTTTTCTTGATCTCCAAGAAATCTTGAATATATCTCTTATATTCTTTTTCCCATAATTATAATATTCCACAAAAAATCCCACCTTATCTACATGCTATGGATTTAAAAAATATTGGGGTCCAAGATTCCAAGATTTGGATCTTCTTGAATTTATGAGATATTCTTGTATTCAAGAAATACATATCTTCCATAATATCTTTTCAAGAAAATCTTTCTTGCCCTTTTATTTTCTAATTTTTCGAAAAACTTAATATAGATGACCAAGTGGGAGTTTTCTTGAATTTAATGAGATAATCTTGTATTCCAAGAATACATATCTTCATTCCATAACAAAATTCAAAGAAAATCTTTCTCCCAACTTATCTATATATTTCGAAATTTTAGAGGAAAAATAAGCAACAATATTTATTTTATTTTAATCACCATTTTCAGTTAATGGGCTATATGTTGGGCTACTTAGGGGGCCTTTAGGAGAATTAAGATTGGACCTTCTAATGGACCTTGAATATCTAATATTGAGCCACAATATTATTCAAGCCCATAAATATTAATTAATCTCACTACATAATTAATATTGCATTATCCATCTTAGCCCATATTACAGTCAATATGGCTCCCGGTTATTATTTCCCGTGGTTAAGATTATCTAGCCCATTAATTAATTCAAGCCACTGAAATAGCTTTCCGTTAATTAATATCTTTTGTCCTTGGTCGAGGAACGGTTCAACATTATTATCCATACCGGAAACTAATTCCACTTGCAAGATTTGGTATGATAAAACTTATGAACCTCCCAAGGGGGGGCAAATCAAGCAAGCGTACTTGCACACGATTCTTCGTATTAAATCTTAGCAATCACATGTGACCAATAATATTGCCCAAGATAAAAAGTATTGAATCTCTCTGATTCGCTACCCATGATAAGTCAAAGCAATAGTTACCAATCCCACGTGATCCTATTTAAGGGACGAAGATTAAGAAATAATGAACCACTGAGGTCTAATTCTTCCTCGTTCAGTTCTGAAGAATTTATCCTTCTGTAGGTCCTATTCAGTGCATTAGTCATGCACTAGTGTAATCTCTTGGTCAAGACAAACCAATCTGAGTCTTACACCTCAACCTTTCGTGATGGGTTGTTCATTTCCATCTAGGTCATGAATGGCGTACTTTTAGTTACAAGGGACTGTTAATTTAATCTTCTGTGATCTGGTATCACTAAATTAACTACAATGTAACACGTACGAATTATTGAACAGTTATGCAGTAAATATATGTAACATTCAATCATATTTAAAGCATCAGTGATAAATAATTTATTTCAGTAAATAAGTCCGAAATTCAATTAGTCTGATTATACAAAGTAAAAGCATATTTTCCAGTATAATCCCAACACTGCCAGAGGTCGGAGGCGACTTGGAGTGTTACACGAGTCGCTAGGCAACTTGGAGGAGCATGAAGATCGTATGACGACTTGGAAGGATGTGCAGATCGGTGGGCGATCTGGAAGAATGGGAAGGCCATTTGGCGACCTGGGAGGTCGCGTAAGTCGGGGACTACTTGGTCTCAAGGTCGGAAGAAGGATAAATATGGCAAAGATTCGGGGAGTTAATGGTGCGGATTTCGCGGACCGTAATCAGGGTAAGAGTATCCGGATGCGCGACTTGCGGGACAAGCAAGGAAACCCTAGGCCGGCCCGTGGAAGGAAGCCCACGAAGACTGTAGCCCTAATTCTTTGTCTATAAATATAACTTGTATTACACATTGAAGGGATCGAAATCTTCACACATTAGAATCCTAGGCAGAAAGTGTAGTGCAATATACCTGGCTTGGAGCCCCCAGACGTAGTCTTATTCAAAAGACGAACTGGGTAATCAAACTTCGTGTTTTTATGTGTTTTGATCGTTTACCTGTTAATTGTACGTTGTTTGTGTGCCGGAGAACAAAAATAGGGTACAACATTAATTAATGGACTAAATAATCTTAAACACGGGAAATAATAACCGGGAGCCATATTACTGTAATATGGGTTAAGATTGGATAGTGCAATATTAATTATATAGTGTTATTAATTAATATTAATGGGTTGAATTATATTGTGGCTCAATATTGGAATTCAGAAGTCCATTGGAAGGTTCATCTTAATTTCCTAAAGGCCCCTCAAGTAGCCCAAATTATAGTCCAATAAATAAAAGGTGTTTAAAATAAAATAAATTTATTGTTGCAATATTTCCTATTATTTTCGAAAATATTAAAGAAAAGAGGGAGAAGGATTTTCTTGAAAAGATTTTTTGGAAAGGAGATAATGTATTCTTGGAATACAAGATTATCCCATAAATTCAAGAAAACTCTCACTTGGCTTCTTTAATAGGGAATTTTCGAAAATCTTGCTTAAGAAAGGGAAGAAAGATTTTCTTGATTTTCTTGGAAAGATTTTATGGAAGATATGTATTCTTGGAATACAAGAATATCTCATAAATTCAAGAAAGATCCAATCTTGAAATTATTTTCTTAAATTTTTGAAAAATTAGGCAAATAAAGGGTGTGAGGTTTTTGTGGAAAAATACACATGGAAAGAAGAATATGTTGGGAGATGAATTTAATAAAAGATATATGATTTTGATTAGATCCCAAAACCCCTGAGTGTGACATGTTCAGAATGATCTTGATAGTTGAGTCAGGATTCAGTTTTAGAGAACTCAGGATGTTATCTGCAAAATGTATAGTCAGCAGATATAGTTCAGGATAGGTTCTGAAGACTCTGAAGAACTCAGTATGTTTCTGAAGTATCCGAAGTTTCAGGATGAAACTGAGATACTAAAGACTCAGTATGATACTGAATAACTGAAGACTCAGCACGAAGACTCAGTACATCAATCAGTATAAACTACAAAGATTCAGAAGATCCTGAAGACTCAGAAGACCCTGAAGACTCAGAAGACTCTGAAGACACAAGACTGAAGACTGAAAACTGAAGATCAAGAACACTGAAGGCACAGTAATTACTGAAGACTCAGTAATATACTGAATGCTCAGTATGAACGTGAATGTTCCGAGGCACTGAATAAAATCTATCTGAAGGATGCAATACTGAGAAGATCGCGATTCCTTAGAAAGTTAGATATTGCCAAAACATTCAAATGCAGACAAAAGGAACTAAGTCAGAAGTGTTGTTAAGGTTATATCAAACTCAGAGTTTGTAGCCAAAAAGAGTCGTTGAAGGTGTGTACCTTTAACTGGAGACAAAAGTCAAAAAGAGGAAGACAACATTGTACCATACTGACACTGACAGTGACAGGTCTCTGTAAAAGATGTCAGATGTACAAAATTTCCAGACTGCAAAAAGTGAAGACCGGGTACATGAAAGGCTATTGCCTAAAACGTGTTAGGGAGTTTCAAACCCTAAATATAGCCGGTCCACACACCACAAGAGGGAACTCACGAAGCTGTCTCTCCAACGGATAGTTTTCAAAAGTGACCTTGGTGTATGCCTATAAATACTGGTGACCTTCTACATTGTAAGGTTACGGGAAATTTATACGCAACTCAAGTGCTCAAACTTATTCTTGCAAAAGTTAAAGCACTCGAAAAACTTAGAATTTCCCAAGTGCTTCTACATTGAAGAGAGCTCACTATACTAAGCCTAGCTTGATAAGAATTATCCAAAGCTTAGTCGAGATATCCTAACCTTTTGCATTGTGCTTTATTGTAAAGGATATCTCATCCTAGTTGGAAACCAACCGAGAAACCCCAAACCCTTGAGAAGGTAGTTGGTGTGTGTTTGTTGGTGAGAAGAGTTGTAAAGAGTTAGTAAACTACGCGGAGTAGTCAGAAAACTCTAGAGGAGAAGTTAGTAAGCTACAGGGGTAGTCTAAAAGCTTGTTTGTGTTTGAGTAAGTAAACTACGGAGGTAGTCAGAAAGCTCAAGTTCGGGTTGAGTAAGTAAACTACGTGGAGTAGTCAGAAAACTCAGGGCCGAGTTGAGTACGTAAACTACGCGAGGTAGTCAGAAAGCTCAGAAGTTGATAGTGAATTTCTCTGAGGATCAGAGAGAGTGGATGTAGGAGCTTGAGTCTCTGAACCACTATAATTGTTGTGTTTTTTATTGCTTTCCTTATCTGTGCTTAACTGTTGCATTGACTTGATTTTGAAAGAATACTTTTCACTGATATTCAGTTGGAATCAATCCACTGAAGTTGCATAAGTGAATCACAGCTTAATCACTATTTCATAAAGGGAAGGTTTTCAGCAAAGCTTAAAACGAGTATAAACTAAGGGCCAACCATTCCGCACGACTGAGTAGCTAGAACAGATAGTTACCAAACTGAAATCCCTTCTGAGGATTCAGTAAGTTAGTTATCTGATCCAAGCAACTCAGGATCTCTGACACTCAGGACTCAGTTGGGATTATCTGAGGTATCTGAAAGCAGCTCAGGATCACTGTCTTAGTAGACTTTGACTCAGAGCGATTTGTGCTTCTCAGAACCTAATCTTCAGGATTATCTGACCCAAGCTGACCTCAGTAAGAAAAAGTTTTAAAAACACTGAACACGTGTATTCCCCCCCCATACACGTGTAAGACTCGTTTGCACCGGGACCAACAGAATATATTGGATATATTCAAGATTTCTTGGAGATCAAGAAAAGATCTTTCCTAGCCCTAATTATGCTTGAAAATTTTGAACCCCCCCTTACTTATAAATAGGGGATGAATTTTTCATTCCCAACTAGTGTTCCATGTGTTGGAAATATTAGAAATCCACAAAGGTGGTGCAACAATATTTTTATTTTTCTTGTTTTATAAATCGTTCATTGGAGGACCTTCCACCGGGGTTATTGGACGAGGACTTGGGAATACTTGAGAAGGACTTTTGGTGGGTATCCAGATATTGATCCTGTCTGTCTCAGATCGTCTCTCCAACGGGTACGTTTACGTAAACTCCTAGAATTCCGCATGCTAGGATCTTTTACGTGAAATTTTATTTGCATGTTGTTGTTGGATGAATTATTATTTGAATTCACTTAGGTAAATTCATGCTAGTAATAATTGTTAATTTAAATTTGTGTTTATGAGGTCATCCCGATAGATCCTGGCATATGTTATCCCAACAGTCTCATCTCTAAGGTATCAGGATCAGTCTCTGTATGATGTCATGTCATATCTTTGGCTGTGGCACTAGATTGATACAGTCTTTGAAGACGAGGAATGATCGAGAGGTAATACATTATTTTATTTGCCACTTTCTTCTTCGTTTTTTGCTTCCCTCGATCGACATCAGTCCAGTTCCGTTGCGGTACTTTGTACCAAGAGTGCCCACAAAATCTGCACTTATCTAGATTCGCGTCTTCTTCGTTACCCCAGAATAACATGCAGTTATTGATACAACAATCAAACCCATACTCTTCAATTGAGTTTTGGCTTGATATTCTGTAATAGACACCTTATTACCGGGAGGACATACCTCATTGATCAACTTACTAATCTGGTTATAGGCACTTTGAGAAAGTTTGTTCTCAGCCTTGATAGCCATGAGTCGAACATTGAATGACAACAGAGAGTGAGTTTGACATCCATCATACAGATCTTCGTCAGCTGCTTTAAGTATTCTGTAAAAATTAATTGCTTCCTCATTTGGTTCCTCCTCCATAGCCTCATCTTGAATCCCACCAGTTTCCCTGATCATCGTATGATACATATCCGGTGTATCCACTGCAGGTGGCTCGAACTGTACTCCAGGATCATCGTGTGTCTCATTGTATTCGAGAGTATTATAATACACTTCAAGGTCATTGAAATCAACATTCCACCGCTCTTCACCATGACGTGTCCAATTGTAGTAATATGGAACAAAACCATTCATGATGATATGTGTCTGAACATCCACAGTCTCTCTGTATCACTTGTTTTGACATTTTTTTGCACTACACGAACATCTTATACGACCTTCTGAATTTGTTGCACCATGATTAATTGCAAACTGAATGAAGTTATTAACTTCATTCAAGAACTCCACATTTATACTTCCGTTGATAAGTCGAGGAGTCGAATACATCCACTGAAGATTCGGATATTCCATCTGTTTCAAATCATTATCAATATGTTAATTCTACAAAAAAATTGACAGAGTTTCGTCCGTATATGTAAATATCCAAATATATTCTTCTATCAAATAACATCAAATACATTCATTTAACATAAACTATCTACCCAATATTCATCTAGTTATGATCACAACATTCATTTAACATAAACTATCAATAAAATATATGTCAATACCAAACATATCAATTATATATTTACATTACACTATATATATTTTTAAACGGTAGAAATGTGAAAACGTACGGTAAAATCGTCCCGAGGAGTAGATATGCTTCCGCTACACAATATGCACTTCAAAAAACGATTTTCGCCTCTATCTACACAAAATTTGGCGTTGGTTTTCGACAGTTTGTTGTTGGTTTTCGACTGTTCTGCAGACTGAGTTGTCTGGTTTTTAAGAGATTTTAGCAACGGACAACGACGGTTTCTAGAAATCATCGCTACTAACGACGGTACAGTGACGAATATTTCCATCGTTAATAGCGACGGTTTAGTGACGGAATTCAAATAATCGTCGCTAAATACACAATTTTTTTTAAAAAAAAACATAAATTAAAATTGTTCAATTTTAAAAATAAAAATAAAAACATAAAATTAAAAATTGTTCATAACATAATTAAAATTACAATGATCCTAGAAGGGATTTGCCCTCCAAACAGCTAATTAACTCCCAAACTTCCTGCCCAAGTTTTTCTGATAAATCCACCCCGTCTTCCCTCCACTGTGCACGCCACTTGTACATCATCTCATGGTAACGCGGTGCAACAAGTTTACAAAATGTTTTATAAACTACATCGGTCTCGAGCTCAGGACTCCAAGTAGTTTGTTTCTATATTTCGAAAATAATACAATAACTAATTAAATTAATTTTAACAATATATATTAAAATAAAATATTTTAAGTAAATTTTATACCGTAAACTCCTCAAAATACAATTGACGCTGATCAGTTGGCACATTTTTTCAACAATAAGCGTTGACAGCAATTCCCACCCGCATGATAACGTTGTAGCCTATACAGGAAGTCTGGTGACCAGGTACAATACTATATATAACACATTAAAAAATAAATACATAATTAATAATTATTGTATTAAATTAATTAATTATATAATTATTATCGTATAAAAAAACAACACTTACGCTCCATTAACAATATTGATAGACAAACCAGTAGTAGGCCCTCGGGATGAAGCAGGAATGTTACCACTTTCAGCAACCATAAAATATGAAATTTTTATATTAATTATATTATATAAAATTAAATTAAATATAAATATAAATAATATACGAAAAAATAATTAAAGTAGTACCGTGAATATCGAAGAATACAGATGAACGAGGCTTGTTTGTATTGCTTTCTGATCTGATTGATGAAAAAATGGGCAGGCTGGTCTAGTATTTATAGAATTGGATTTAGTGACGGATTTAACAAATCCGTCGCTAATTCCGTCGCTATATTTAATGGAACTGCCTCCCAACGGGTGGATCTCCAACGGGTGTATCTCTTCATTTTCTGCAAAGTGTAGCGACGGTTTTTTTGAAAAACCGTCTCTAATTCCGTCGCTAAAATGCCGATTCGGACTACCCATCGATGAACCGTCGTTAAACCATCGCTGACTCCGACGGTTTTTTGTTCCGTCGCTAAATGTTGTGAATTTGACGGTTTGAATGAAACCGTCGACAAAACCGTCACTATTACCGACTGATTGGTTAACCGTCGCTAATTTTCGTCGTTAAAATCAGTCTTTTTTGTATTGTCAATCTCATTATTAAGAGTAGTTTACACATTATGAAAAATGGCAATATAATATGTTCGATTAAATGACTGAACGAAATTTAATATATAGAAAGTATTACCATATCATTTAAAATGTACTATCACTTTTTACTTGAAAAATATCACTTTATGAAAAGTGATAAAAAGTTCAAGTTATAATATTTAAGTGAAAAGTGATAGTCACTTTTAATAAAAATATTATCACTCTTTACTTAAAATGTTATCACATTTTTAAAAGTGATACTTTTTAATAAAATAGTGATACTAAATTTTAAGTTAAAAATGATACTCCCTCCGTCCCGGTCTTATTTACACAATTACTGTGTGCTCGGAGTTTAAAAAAAAGTGATAAAGTGTTGGGGTAGAAAGAGTTGTTTATTAGTATTTTATGTGAGAAAGTGATAAAGTATTGGAAGTAGAAAGAGTTGTTTATTAGTATTTTATGTGATAAAGTGATAAAGTATAAAGTGAGTATTTCCATTTAAAGAAATGTGTAAACAAGATTGGGACGCCCTGTTGGGATTATACTGAAAAGTATGCTTTTTACTTTGTATAATCGAAACTGAATTTTCAGACTTATTTACTGAAATAAATTGTTTATCACTGATGCTTTAAATATGATTGAATGTTATATATTTACTGCATAACTGTTGAATAATTCGTACGTGTTACACTGTAGTTAATTTAGTGATACCAGATCACAGAAGATTAAATTAACAGTCCCTTGTAACTATAAGTACGCCATTCACGACCTAGATGGAAATGAACAACCATCGCGAAAAGTTGAGGTGTAAGGCTCAGATTGGTTTGTCTTGACCAAGAGATTACACTAGTGCATGATCGATCTTTTGAATAGGACCTCTGAGGAGGATAAATTTAATCGAACAAGGAAGAATTAGACCTCGGTGGTTCGTTGTTTCTTAATCTAAATCCCTTAAATAGGATCACGTGGGATTGGTAACTATTGCTTTGACTTATCATGGGTAGCGAATCGAGAGATTCAATACTTTTTATCTTGGGCAATATTATTGGTCACATGTGATTGCTAAGATTTAATCTGAAGAATCGTGGTGCAAGCACGCTTGCTTGATTTGCCCCCTTGGGAGGTTCATAAGTTTTATCATACCAAATCTTGCAAGTGGAATTAGTTTCCGGTATGGATAATAATGTTGAACCGTTCCTCGACCAAGGACAAAAGATATTAATTAACGGAAAGCTATTTCAGTGGCTTGAATTAATTAATGGGCTAGATAATCTTAAACACGGAAATAATGACCGGGAGCCATATTGATTTGTAATATGGGTTAAGATGGATAGTGCAATATTAATTATGTAGTGGGATTAATTAATATTTATGGGCTTGAATTATATTGTGGCTCAATATTAGATATTCAAGATCCATTAGAAGGTCCAATCTTAATTCTCCTAAAGGCCCCCTGAGTAGCCCAACAAATAGTCCAATAACTGAAAAGGTGATTAAAATAAAATAAATATTGTTGCTTAATTTTTCCCTAAAATTTCGAAATTTATGGATAAAAGAGGGAGAAAGATTTTCTTTGAATTTTGTTATGGAATGAAGATATGTATTCTTGGAATACAAGATTATCTCATTAAATTCAAGAAATCTCCCACTTGGTTATCTATATAGAAATTTCGAAAATTTGAAGATAATGGGCAAGAAAGATTTTCTTGATTTTCTTGGAAAGATATTATGGAAGATATGTATTTCTTGAAATACAAGAATATCTCATAAATTCAAGAAGATCCAAATCTTGGAATCTTGCAAGACATATTATTTTCGAAAAATCCATATTATAGAGGAGATGAGATTTTTGTGGAATATTTTAATTATGGGAAAAAGAATATAGAAGATATATTCAAGATTTCTTGGTGACCAAGAAAAGTCTTTTCCCACATTGATTTTCTACAAGAATTTCGACCCCCTCCTCTCCTATAAATAGGGGATGATTAGTTCATTCCCAAAAATTCAATTCCATGTCTTTGGAAATATTAGCAAATCCACAAAGGTGGTGCAACAAAGTTTATTTTTTTCCTTTTGTTAATTGTTCGACGAGTGTCCTTCCACGGGATAGTTGAGCAAGGGCTAAGGGAATACTTGGGAAGTCCTTTTGGTTAGTCCGTCCGACCGAAGTCACTGCCATCCCAAGAGGTACGTTCACGTAAACCCGTAGATTCCGCATGCGTAGGTTTTACGTGGTTTTTATATGCATGATATGTTGTTGCAATTATTATTTGAATTAATATAGGATTAATTCATGCTAGTAATAATTAATGAATTAAATTTGTATTTAAATATTCACCCCGAATAGATCTGTGCAACTCATTCCCCAACAACTGGTATCAGAGCCACGATTTCGGACTCTGAATTTTTTTAAATTGTAATTTAATTCGCGGACATTAAATTTGAAATTGGATAGTAGAACTGTTAGATCTGTTTTGCAGGTATCCAATTGTCATGGATTTTAATGTTTTTTTTTTGCATGCATATAAACTGTGGTTTTTTAATTCGATTCGATTCGGATTTGTTTTGCCTCGTGAGAGAAAATCCACGAGTAGACTAGGATTTGTTTGATTTGATCAATGTAATAGACTAGTCTAGATCTAGGTTTATTTATTTTTGTAAATAAATTGTAAATTAGGATCGGAACGAAGAGACGAAGAATTAAAATCGAAATCGCAAAGAACGAGGGCGCGGCGGGCGCTACTGAACGCATGGGGCTAGGGGCAGGCCGGGCGTCGAGCGCTGAAGGGAGAGGGCGCGCAAGACGGGCGGGCACTAGGGCGCGACGCGGTACCGCGGCGCCGCTTCCAAGGCCGAAGCGGACGACGGGGCGGATGCACGCGGCGCCGCAGAGGTCGCGGGCGAGGCGGATGATCGAGATGGCGCTGTCGCCGAGATTTTGTCGACGCCGCCGACACCGCCGAGGGCGGCCGAGGCATCGGCAAAGCGCGGCCGAGGTCTGCCCTAGGGGTTGGCGGGCCGGATGGGCATGCATCCTGGGCTGTGAGCTGGGCGGGCGTTTCGAGATGAAGTATTTTTTCGAGATTTAACGAGCGGGGAGAAATTTGAGACGTGTTTCGGTCAAGATCAAGTCAAGAAAATCAAACCATGACAATTGGATAATTTGTGCCCAATATGTTTATTTTTCTGTTTTGCTTGATTTATTTGTGCTATCTTATGCTTTATTTAAATTGTTTAAATGTGTTTGCATGAGGGTTGCCAAATGGAAAAATCTCACTTCAAAATTACTAAGTATGTTTAAATAATTAATTGATAATTTTATTCCGGATAATAAAATTGAATTAATTTTGACCTCCATGATTTATTTATTTGTGAATTCTTTTGGAGAAATTCCCCAACGGGATGGTCAAAAGATAGGTTTCACATGAATGAATTCCAAACGGATGATTGTGGGTTATTATTAGTTGACGATGACCCTCCCAATGAGGCTCGATCAAAGCGAAATAGTAATCCTGTATTTAATCATGGTTATTACTTAGGTATAAAATTGATATGCATATACCTTCCCGAAGTCCCTGTCAATTTTTATTTGGTCAAGTGGGAGCCAACTATTAATCTGGATATTAAAGGTTTGTAAGTGTTCTTGTTTGTAACCTGCTTGAATGTGTTTAAATAATGACCCACCCAACGTGGCTTATTTAAAACTGTTTTGAGATGTTGGTGATGCATGTTCATATTTTTTTTTGAGATTTTAGTATGATGCATGTGATCGAACCTTGTGATATACTTGTCTATTATGCATATAGTTGTTTATTCGATTCAAAGATGTCGTTATTTTTTAATCCTTTGTTATTATACTTAAAGTCAATACAATATGTATGGAAACTATATTGATTGGAAAATTATAATTGTCCTAAGCGCACAAAAAGCACAAGTGGATTTTGACACACAAAAATCGATGAGCCGGTGGACGAGTCAAAACATGCGGGACTCGTCGGATCACCTTACGAGAGATGTAAATCATTTGAAAATGGTGGAGGGCAAACCCGTAAGGATTAATCCTCAAAATAGATGGACCATCCGAACAAACTTGAGATTCTCGAGTCGCAGATTATGATCCGGAGACTCGGATGAATTTGGTACTTCACTCTCTACCCCAAAAAGTTTTTGAGCATTTTTGGCCTCGCTAGCTAATTTGTTGCAAGCTTTTGGTCTCGGCAGAAATGATGAAGAGGCACCAAACTCAAGCTTTGACGGCAAGTGGTCCGTCTTCATCTTCTAGGCCAAGGGTAGGCAAGATAAAGAAGAGGACCAAAGGCCATAAGCAATAAAACTCAACTGTTGCCAAGGGCAATGGTAAGATGAGGAATGCTTGTTGTGTCAAGGAAAATCCAAAGAGGAAGTGCTTTGCTGCGGGTGAGAGAGGACAATGGAGGTTTTGCCTGTTCCAACCCCAAAAGGGACGGAAAGAAAGGTAATTCTCACGCACTAGTTGTTGAAACTTGTTTAGCGGCGTATACTTCTCATTCGTGGGTGGTTGATACGAGATCCACTAATCATGTTGGCTTCACGGGTTCTAAATGATCTGGCAACTTAGTGGGAGTGAGATCCTCATCACACTGGGCAACGTTACGAAAGTAGAAGACATTGCAATGCTACGTAAGTAGCAGATATTGCAATGCTACGATGGTAACGATTATTGCAATACTACGCAAGTAGCAGACATTGCAATGCTACATGAGTAGCAGTTGAAGCAGTGGGAGAAGTGCACCTATCTTTTGAAGATAAAGTTTTTTTGAGATTATCTTTATGTTCCCAGTTTTAGAAAGAATTCACTTTCAGTTTCTAAAATTTGATTAAAGGACACTAAGTTTCTTCTAATAAGAATGACATCATTTTTGAAATGATGAGTGTATCTGTTACGGGACATTGATGGAAAATCTCTATACAATTAACTGTGCACACCACTCACGAAATGCATCCTATAACACATCAACTATTTCCGACAAAAGAAAGCGTGAACGAAATACTTCTTTGGCATCTAAGATTAGGTCATACAAATCCAAAGAGGATCCAAAGGTTGGTGAAAGATGGTTCACTGGATCGTCTCCAAGATGAATCGATTCTAACCTGCGAATCATGTTTGGAGGGTAATATGACCAAGAGGGTATTTGGAGCCATGGGGAATAGGGCCAAAGAAGTGTTAGAGATCGTTCACACAGATGTATGTAGTCCAATGTCAACCAAAGCAAGAGGAGGTTATGAGTAATTTTATTGATGATTACTCAAGGTACATTTTCCTTATGAAGCATGAATCTGAGACCTTTGAGAAATTCTAAGAATTTAAGGCTCAAACAGAGAATCATAGGGAAAACGTATCAAGTCTCTACGATCTGATCGTGGAGGTGAATACCTCAGCGATGAGTTTTTGAACTACTTATCTGATGAAGGGATTGTATCCCAGCTCACTGCACCCAGAACCCCTCAACAAAACGGGGTTGTAGAGCGAAGAAACATAATTCTTTTGGAAATGGTTAGATCAATGATGAGTTATGCGGATCTTCCCGAGTCGTTCTGGGGTCATACCTTGGAAACAAATGACTTAAATTTACGAACTTGGTGCTATCCAAATCGGTTCCCAAAACTCCCAAAAAAGAATTGTGGACCGGCGCAAGCCTAGTATGAGACACATGAGAATTTGGGGTGTCGGCCTACGTGTTGGACAAGGAAGCGGTAAATTGGATCCTCGATCGAGAATTAAAAATTTGTTTGTAGGATACCCCAAGGGAACAAAAGGGTGTATGTTCTATAGTCCCGAAGATCAAAAGGTGGTCATCCGCACCCACTTTAGATTTTTGGAAGAAGACTGTATGAACCAAAGAAAACCCAGAAGTGAGATTACCTTAAATGAGCTTAGAGGGCAAACCTCGATTGCCAATTTATCTAGATGATATACCAAACGATATGTTTTCTGGCCGAACCTCGTCATAGTGGGAGGATTGTTAGACAGCCCGAGAGATTCATGGGAATAGGAGAGTTCTCGGACTTGATTCCCGGAATCAGACCCATGGACATATGACGAGGCACTCCAAGATAAGGATGCAGATTCTTGGCAAACAGCAATGAAAGCCAAAGTGGGTTTTATGTTTCATAATAGAGTGTGGGAGCTAGTCGAACCACTTAATGGAGTCAAATCCATTAGATGAAAGTGGGTATATAAGAGGATAAGAGGACTGGACGTGAAAGGTTGAAACCTTTGAAGCAAGATTAATGGCGAAAGGTTATACTCAGAAAGAAGGGACCGATTATGAGGAAACTTTTCCGCCCATAGCCATGCTTAAGTCCATCTGTATTCTCTTATCGATTGCTGCGCACTTCGACTTTGAAATCTGGCAAATAGATGTCAAGACAGCTTTCCTTAACGGAAGTCTTGATAAAGAGATCTATATGCAACAACCCCAAGGTTTCATTGAAACAGGCCAAGAACACCTAGTTTGTAAGCTCAAGAGGTTCTTTTACGGACTCAAACAGGCATCCAGAGCTTGGAACCAAAGTTTTTGATCATGTAATAAAGTCTTATGGGTTTGATCAAAACGGTTTTGAAAGTTGTGTGTATAAAAGCGTATCGGAACTGCATTGGTATTCTTAGTACTGTACGTAGATAACATTGTGATCATCGGGAACGATGTGAAGGTGTGATCAGACTTAAGGGCATGGCTTTCAAAACAGTTTGATATGAAAGACTTAGGGAAAAACCGGACAAATCCTTGGGATCAAGATCACTCGAGATCGCAAGAAAAGGATGATCGGGTTATCGCAAGTTTCATACATAGACACTGTCTTGAAATTCAAAGACATACAAGATTCCAAGAAAGGATTCGTACCTTTCGGACTTGGAATCCATCTATCCAAGAAAATGTCCCCTAAGACGAAAAAGGAGATAGATGACATGAAAGGTATTCCTTGTGCTTCGGCTGTCGGAAACCTTATGTATGCATTGCTGTGTATGAGATCGGATATCTACTTTGCCGTAGGCATGGTAGAAAGATATCAAAGTAACCCAGGGAAAGCGCATTGGACGACAGTTAAAAACATTCTGAAGTGTCTGAAAAGAACTCGGGATAGAATGTTGATTTATCGATCGACATCTCCAATCCCCATCTGGCTACGGACTCGGATTTCTAATCAGATTTAGATTCCAGAAAGTATCTGCCTCAGTTAGTGTGTTTCCATTTGGGAAGTATAGCCATCAAATGGACGAGTGTGAAGCAGAAATGCATCACTGACTCAACCATGGAAGTCGGGTAAGTAGCTGCTTGTGAAGTGGTGAAAGAACCGATTGGGCTCTAGATCTTCTTAGTGGACTTGGATGGTGTTCTGAATTTGTCTATCAATATCTGCTAGGGGCAGTTGCAAATTCAAGAGAACCAAGAGTCCACGAGTCAAACAAACACATTAAAGGAAAGACATCTTATACGAGAAATCGTTAAGAGAGGAGATATAGATGTGGCAAAGATAGCGTCTGAGGACAACCTAGCAGATCCATTCACAAAGCGTCTGCCTCTGAATACATTCGAGAGACATGTGGAAGGAATGGGTGTCAAGACCGTTGCCAATCTGCTTTGAGTATAAGTGGGAGAAATTATTAGGTTCGTGTTGGTGACATTAGATGTCACGGACTACTCGAGACATGTTGTAGTATACTTAAAAGCAGACTTTGAGTATAAGTGGGAGATTGTTGGGAATATACTGAAAAGTATGCTTTTTACTTTGTATAATCGAAACTGAATTTTCAGACTTATTTACTGAAATAAATTGTTTATCACTGATGCTTTAAATATGATTGAATGTTATATATATTTACTGCATAACTGTTCAATAATTCGTACGTGTTACACTGTAGTTAATTTAGTGATACCAGATCACAGAAGATTAAATTGACAAGTCCAGAATAACTATAAGTACGCCATTCACGACCTAGATGGAAATGAACAACCATCGCGAAAGGTTGAGGTGTAAGGCTCAGATTGGTTTGTCTACTCGTGGACATGTTGTAGTATACTTAAAAGCAGACTTTGAGTATAAGTGGGAGATTGTTGGGATTATACTGAAAAGTATGATTTTTACTTTGTATAATCGAAACTGAATTTTCAGACTTATTTACTGAAATAAATTGTTTATCACTGATGCTTTAAATATGATTGAATGTTATATATATTTACTGCATAATTGTTGAATAATTCGTACGTGTTACACTGTAGTTAATTTAGTGATACCAGATCACAGAAGATTAAATTAACAATCCCTTGTAACTATAAGTACGCCATTCACGACCTAGATGGAAATGAACAACCATCGCGAAAGGTTGAGGTGTAAGGCTCAGATTGGTTTGTCTACTCGTGGACATGTTGTAGTATACTTAAAAGCAGACTTTGAGTATAAGTGGGAGATTGTTGGGATTATACTGAAAAGTATGATTTTTACTTTGTATAATCGAAACTGAATTTTCAGACTTATTTACTGAAATAAATTGTTTATCACTGATGCTTTAAATATGATTGAATGTTATATATATTTACTGCATAATTGTTGAATAATTCGTACGTGTTACACTGTAGTTAATTTAGTGATACCAGATCACAGAAGATTAAATTAACAATCCCTTGTAACTATAAGTACGCCATTCACGACCTAGATGGAAATGAACAACCATCGCGAAAGGTTGAGGTGTAAGGCTCAGATTGGTTTGTCTTGACCAAGAGATTACACTAGTGCATGGTGATCTTGTTGAATAGGACCTCTGGGAGGATAAATTCTTTAATCGAACAAGGAAGAATTAGACCTCAGTGGTTCGTTGTTTCTTAATCTTCGTCCCTTAAATAGGACCACGTGGGATTGGTAACTATTGCTTTGACTTATCATGGGTAGCGAATCAGAGAGATTCAATACTTTTTATCTTGGGCAATATTATTGGTCACATGTGATTGCTAAGATTTAATACGAAGAATCGTGTGCAAGTACGCTTGCTTGATTTGCCCCTTGGGAGGTTCATAAGTTTTATCATACCAAATCTTGCAAGTGGAATTAGTTTCCGGTATGGATAATAATGTTGAACCGTTTCTAACCAAGGACAAAAGATATTAATTAACGGAAAGCTATTTCAGTGGCTTGAATTAATTAATGGGCTAGATAATCTTAAACATGGGAAATAATGACCGGGAGCCATATTGACTGTAATATGGGTTAAGATGGATAGTGCAATATTAATTATGTAGTGGGATTAATTAATATTTATGGGCTTGAATTATATTGTGGCTCAATATTAGATATTCAAGATCCATTAGAAGGTCCAATCTTAATTCTCCTAAAGGCCCCCTGAGTAGCACAACAAATAGTCCAATAACTGAAAAGGTGATTAAAATAAAATAAATATTGTTGCTTAATTTTTCCCTAAAATTTTGAAATTTATGGATAAAAGAGGGAGAAATATTTTCTTTGAATTTTGTTATGGAATGAAGATATGTATTCTTGGAATACAAGATTATCTCATTAAATTCAAGAAATCTCCCACTTGGTTATCTATATAGAAATTTCGAAAATTTGAAGATAATGGGCAAGAAAGATTTTCTTGATTTTCTTGGAAAGATATTATGGAAGATATGTATTTCTTGAAATACAAGAATATCTCATAAATTCAAGAAGATCCAAATCTTGGAATCTTGCAAGACATATTATTTTCGAAAAATCCATATTATAGAGGAGGTGGGATTTTTGTGGAACATTTTAATTATGGGAAAAAGAATATAGAAGATATATTCAAGATTTCTTGGTGACCAAGAAAAGTCTTTTCCCACATTGATTTTCTACAAGAATTTCGACCCCCTCCTCTCCTATACATAGGGGATGATTAGTTTATTCCCAAGTACAATTCCATGTGCTGGAAATATTAGCAAATCCACAAAGGTGGTGCAACAAAGTTTATTTTTTTCCTTTTGTTAATTGTTCGACGAGTGTCCTTCCACCGGATAGTTGAGAAAGGGCTAAGGGAATACTTGGGAAGTCCTTTTGGTTAGTCCATCCGACCGAAGTCACTGCCATCCCAACAGGTACGTTCACGTAAACCCGTAGATTCCGCATGCGTAGGTTTTACGTGGTTTTTATATGCATGATATGTTGTTGCAATTATTATTTGAATTAATATAGGATTAATTCATGCTAGTAATAATTAATGAATTAAATTTGTATTTAAATATTCACCCCGAATAGATCTGTGCAACTCATTCCCCAACACGCCCAAAATGGAAATAGTGTAAACAAGATTGGGAAGGAGGGAGTATATTTTATTGTATTTTAATTTATTCTATTATAATTGTCTTATTTTTTTCATTATTATTTTTGAAGAACATATCTGTAAAAAATTTGTGCAGACTCAAAAGTAAATCCCTTTCGCATGTTCATCTTCTCATCAGGACTTCCATTTTGCTTTCAGTGCTCTTTTCCCATGCTTATGTGTATATATTGATAGGCTTTGAAACTCAGTGGAAGCTGTAATGGTGAGTTAGGAAGTAGTAACAAATCCCTTTGTACGCGCTACTATTAATATAATTAACTAGTTTAGTGTCCGCGTGGTACACGGTTTTTTCTAATTAAAAATTGTAATATTTTCAATAGATAATATATTTAATAATTAAAAATATAAATATATGTACATAAATTCACTAAATATGAATTAATAATTTTTTAAGGTGTATATTAGTAAATTTTCTTAAACCTTGGGATAAGATTATTGTGTCAAATATTATTTATCCATGTTAGTATGAAGTTGAAACCTACAAATCAAAACAAAATAAATCGACTAAGAAAAGACTAATAAATTAATTAACATGTAATAATTAAAAAAAAAGTGAATTAATTATAATATAAAATACTTTTTCCACATAAAATATGTTAAGATATACAAAGAGCAATTATAAAATAAAATTATTCATTAAGAAATTAATAATTGAATATAATTCACACTAAGATAAAATACATTTAGAATGAATATTTTATTTATCTAAAATTAAGTCAAACAAAAATTACCAAAAAAATATAAATGAATAATATTATATAGTTAAATAAAACATAAAACAATAAATATGAATTACACATTTTATAAAAATAACACATAAAAATGACATGTGTAATCAAATTTCTCATTGAATGACACATAGATTAAATTAATATGGAGTTGACAAATCATGGAAAAAAAAACTCCCTATTAATATATAGAGGGATATATAGGTGATAGGGGATTGTTGACATATAAAAATAGAATTACACATAGGATTTACTTTTAGTGACATGTAGGATTTATTTTTAATGACATATACACCAAACTTCTCATAAAATGATACATAAGTTAAATTAATATAAAGTTGACACATCCCTATTAGTAACATAGGGAATATATTCACTCTCGCATATACTGTTGTTAATTATCTCCACCATATGCTGGCCAGAAACGTTCATGTCGCCGACAAATTTCCAAAGTATCGACTTCAGCTAACAAATCATTCAATGTAATTAAATTAATTATGACAAATATGAGGTGGTCTCATACATGAGACGAGATACAACTTAGCACAAATCAAGACCCTCACAATGCCCAAATTATGTCTCGTCTCACCGTGAGACCTTCTCACGCAAATGTTTCTCATTAATTATTGACTAACCGCTCTCACCACCGTAAAAAAATATCTAGATCTCGCCGGCAAATTCTCAGCAACTTGTCGCCGTCGCAGCTATTCTCTCCTTAGTGTTCCTTGCGCCATTTATTTTTCTCCTTGTGTCTCAATGTCAAATTATGTAAATCAGTTTTTTAATTGTGCAATTGGGTTAAATGTTAGATATATATGTTGGTCCCGGTGCAAACGAGTCTTACACGTGTATGGGGGGGGAATACACGTGTTCAGTGTTTTTAAAACTTTTTCTTACTGAGGTCAGCTTGGGTCAGATAATCCTGAAGATTAGGTTCTCGAGAAGCACGGATCGCGCTACGAGTCAAAGTCTCTTGAGACAATGATCCCGAGCCGCTTTCGTAAAACCTCGAGATAATCCCAACCGAGTCCCCGAGTGTCGAGATCCCGAGTTGCTTGGATCGGATAACTAACTTATGAACCCTCGAAGAGTACGTTCAGTTTGGTAACTATCTGTTTCTAGCTACTCGGTTGTCTTGAGAATGGTTGGCCCTTAGTTTATACTCGTTTTTAAGCTTTTGCGAGAAAACCTTCCCTTTATGAAATAGTGATTAGGCCGTGATTCACTTATGCAACTTGATTGGATTGATTCCAATGAATATCGGTGAAAAGTATGCTTTCAAAATCAAGTCAATGCAACGAGATAAGCCTGAGATAAGGAAAGCAATAAAGAACACGGCAATTATAGTGGTTCAGAGACTCAGCTCCTCGTCCCTCTCTCCGACTCTTGAGAGAAATTCACTATCAACTTCGAGCTTTTCGACTACCTCGTAGTTTACTTACTCAACTTCGCCCGAGTTTTTCGACTACTCCACGTAGTTTACTTACTCAACCCGACCTTGAGCTTTCGACTACCTCCGTGGTTTACTTACTCAATCACACACAAGCTTTAGGACTACCACAGCAGCTTACTAACTTCTCCTCTAGAGTTTTCGACTACTCCGCCGTGGTTTACTAACTCTTTACAACACTTCTCACCAACAAACACACTCCAACTACCTTCACAAGGGTTTGGGGTTTCTTGGTTGGTTTCCAACTAGGATGAGATATCCTTTACAATGAAGCACAATGCAAAGGGTTAGGATATCTCGACTAGGCTTTGGATAATTCTTATCAAGCTAGGCTTAGTATAGTGAGCTCTCTTCAATATTGAAGCACTTGGGAAATTCTAAGTTTTTCGAGTGCTTTTAACTTTTACAAGAATAGGCTTGAGCTCTTAAGTTACGTATAAATTTCCCGTAACCTTACAATGTAGAGGGTCACCAGTATATATAGGCATACACCAAGGTCACTCTTGAAAACTATCCGTTGGAGAGACAGCTTCGTGAGTTCCCTCTTGTGGTGTGTGAAACGGCTATATTTAGGGTTTGAAACTCCCTAACACTTCTTAGGCAATAGCCTTTCATGTAGCCGGTCTTCACTTTTTGCAGTCTGGAACTTTTGTACATCTGACATCCTTTTTTTGAGAGACC
This sequence comes from Stenogyne calaminthoides, assembly GCA_037126765.1. Taxonomy (NCBI): domain Eukaryota; kingdom Viridiplantae; phylum Streptophyta; class Magnoliopsida; order Lamiales; family Lamiaceae; genus Stenogyne; species Stenogyne calaminthoides. The sequence continues at coordinate 1,993,550 of JBBCBC010000038.1, forward strand.
ATCCTTTGTCGATTGTCAAGATGGTGTGATGTTGTCTTCCTCTTTTTGACTTTTGTCTCCAGTTAAGGGTAAACACCTTCAACGACTCTTTTTGGTTACAAACTCTGAGTTTGATATAACCTTAACAACACTTCTGACTTAGTTCCTTTTGTCTGCATTTGAATGTCTTGGCAGATATCTAACTTTCTAAGGAATCGCGATCTTCTCAATTATTGCATCCTTAGATAGATATATTCAGAGGCCTCGGAACATTCAGGTTCATACTGAGCATTCAGTACCTCACTGATTCTTCAGTAATTATTGTGCCTTCAGTATTCTTGATCTTTAGTTTCTCAGTCTTCAGTCTTTGTGTCTTGAGTCTTACGAGTCTTGAGGTCTTTCGAGTCTTGAGGGTCTTTCGAATCTTTGTAGTTTTTCTTGTTGATGTCTTTGAGTCTTCTCGCTGAGTCTTCAGTTTTACTCAGTATCCTACTGAGTCTTCAGTAACTATCCTGAACTATATCTGCTGACTATACATTCTGCAGATAGCATCCTGAATATTCTAAAAAACTGAATCCTGACTCAACTATTAAGATCATTCTGAACATGTCATACTCAGGGGTTTTGGGATCTAATCAAAATCATAAATCTTTATTAAAATTCATCTCCCAACAATTTCCCCCTTTATGATGATGCCAAAACCTATCTTGTTACAAACAAATAACCTATACTCAGGTTTCAGTTTATCCTATTACAAGATTGGTTGTCTCCCAACAATTTCTTAAATCAGAGAATCTCTCAACAATTTCAGAGTTTCTCAACAGTTTAATCATTCAGCAATTTCTTCAGTAATGAATCTCTTTAACTAGTTCATTACCAAATACTTAAACAATTTCTCCCTTATCAATCATACAATCAGTTCAGAGACATTCATTCAGGCATATCAAAATAAAATACATGTAAATAAGATAATGAGATATTATCTTTTGAGCATAATGATAAATCTTCATTGATGATTGGTATCCTGTTACATATTACAATAAGTTTATCAACAAAATCAAAAAGACGAAATTTAAAGATTACAACATCTTCTGAGTCTTGATCTTGATCTTCGATTTTGGCTCTTGGTCTTCGCTCTTCATTTATTTCATTCTCAACTTCATCGGGCACTTCCGTGTCAAACATTCCAAAAAATCTTCTTCTTGACTCATTTCTTTCCTTGATGATGTCCGGACTGTTTCCTGTTAAACCCAACTGACCAACATACTGAGCAATCTCTTGAGTAATGGCCTTCTCATTCACCAAGCCATTATCAAATTTTGGAGGTGGATAGGAATATGGACCAGGGGCTACTATCTGTACTTCTCCTTCATCCGCAAAGTTAATCCAGCTCTGTAGATATTTTGGATAGAAGATAAGAAGGTATTCAATGAAAGCTTCATTCTGATCTGAGCTTTCCCCTCTCCATTCCCTGAGAACATCATAATTGAACCAGAAGGTCCTCTTGACTTCTTCCCACATATCGTTGAGTTTGATAGGCATCCATTTATCAACGTGGGGCCACTTTAGTGCTTTTGATGTTCCTTTCCTCTTGCTTTCATAAAATTCACGAAATCACTCCTTCGACACGCTCTTCATCTATCTTCCTTCCGATCCACGAGGCGTTCACGAGACGAAGCGTGACTTTTCTTAGCTTGTTCTTCTTGGAGTGTCTTGAGAGGATTTCTCGTGTTGAAGACTTTCTTCCGAGGTTGAGACTCGATTCCACCTGGTTGTTTCTGTTTCTTCATCATCCGTAATCGGTTTTTTCTGGATTGGCTTAGAAGCCTTTGCACGTTTGCTTTCAGGTTGAACAACGCCCAAGGCTTTCCTCTTCATAGGCAGTGTTGGGAGATGAATTTAATAAAAGATTATATGATTTTGATTAAGATCCAAAAACCCCGAGTATGACATGTTGATTAATCTTGATAGTTGAGTCGATTTGGTTTTAGAGTATTGAGGATGTTATCTCGCAAAATGTATAGTCGGCAGATATAGTTCGTGATAGGTTTCAAGACTCAAGAACTCAAGATGTTTCAAGAAATGAAGTTTCAAGAAGAAATCAAGTTTTCAAGACTCAAGAAGAAATCGAGAATCTAAAGACTCAAAGGAGAAATCGAGATCAAGACTCAAGATGAAATCGAGATATCAGAGATCAAGATGAAATCGAGAATCAAGACTCAAAGATGAAGACTCAAGATATCACCAAGATAAATCAAGACTCAAGACCTCAAGACTCAGAAGACCTCAAGACTCAAGACTCAAGACGCAAGACTAAAGATCGAGAAATCAAGATCAAGAATAATGAAAGCACAAAGAATCATCAAGACTCAAGAATGCATCAATGCTCAAGATGAACTCGAATGTTCCGAGGCAATCAATATATCTATTCAAGGATGCAACATCGAGAAAAACGCTGATGCATTAGAAAGTTAGATATTGCCAAGACATTCAAATGCGCATAAAAGGAACTAAGTCAAGTTGTTGTTAAGGTTATATCAAACTCAGAGTTTGTAACCAAAAAGAGCCGTTGAAGGTGTCTACCTTTAACTGGAGACAAAAGTCAAAAAGAGGAAGACAACATCATACCCATACCGACATCGATAAAGGATAAAGTCCGAAAAAAAGATGTCAGATGTACGAAAGTTCCAGACTGCAAAAAGTGAAGACCGGCTACATGAAAGGCTATTGCCTAAAACATGTTAGGGAGTTTCAAACCCTAATTATAGCCGTTTCTCACACACCATAAGAGGGAACTCACGAAGCTATCTCTCCAATGGATAGTTTTCAAAGAGTGACCTTGGTGTATGCCTATAAATACTGGTGACCCTCTACTTTGTAAGGTTACGGGAAATTTATACGCAACTCAAGAGCTCAAAACTTATTCTTGCAAAAGTTAAAGCACTCGAAATACCTTGAATTTCCCAAGTGCTTCTATATTGAAGAGAGCTCACTTTACTAAGCCTAGCTTGATAAGATTTATCCAAAGCTTAGTCGAGATATCCTAACCCTTTGCATTGTGCTTCACTGTAAAGGATATCTCATCCTAGTTGGAAACCAACCAAGAAACCCCAAACCCTTGAGAAGGTAGTTGGAGTGTGTTTGTTGGTGAGTAGAGTTTTAAAGAGTTAGTAAACTACGCGGAGTAGTCAGAAAACTCTAGAGGAGAAGTAAGTAAGCTACAGGGGTAGTCTGAAAGCTTGTGTGTGATTGAGTAAGTAAACTACGGAGGTAGTCAGAAAACTCAAGGTCGGGTTGAGTAAGTAAACTACGTAGAGTAGTCAGAAAACTCAGGGCCGAGTTGAGTAAGTAAACTACGAGGTAGTCAGAAAGCTCAGAAGTTGATAGTGAATTTCTCTGAAGAGTCAGAGAGAGTGGATGTAGGAGCTTGAGTCTCTGAACCACTATAACTGTTGTGTTCTTTATTGCTTTCCTTATATGTGCTTAACTGTTGCATTGACTTGATTTTGATAGCATACTTTTCACTGATATTCAGTTAGAACCAATCCACTGAAGTTGCATAAGTGAATCACAGCCTAATCACTATTTCATAAAGGGAAGGTGTTTCAGTAAAGCTTAAAACGAGTATAATCTAAGGGCCAACCATTCAAGACGATCGAAAGTAGCTAGAACGAGATAGTTACCAAAACTGAACTCTCATCCGAGGATTGATTAAGTTAGTTATCCGATCCAAGCAACTCAGGATCTCTCGACACTCGAGGATGGGTTGGGATTATCGAGGTTTTAAAGCATTTCAGATCACCGTCTCGATGAGACTTTGACTCAGAGCGATCTGTCTTCTCGTAACCTATTCTTCAGGATTATCGACCCAAGTCGACCTCGAAGAAAAAGTTTTAAAATCATCGAACGCGTGTATTCCCCCCATACACGTAAGACTCGTTTACACGGGACCAACAAGTGGTATCGGAGGAGTGGTTCAACTTGACCCTTTCTTTGTGTTGACCAAAGTTTTATTTTCAAAAATACTTGTGGTCTATCCGAATCGATCTTATTTCTTTGAAAATTTTTTCTTTTCAAAAGATCAAAAAATGTTTTCTAAAAACTTCCCATGTTCTCAGTAGAGAACTATGATCTATGGAGACTGAGAATGCAGGCTCATCTGTATTCCAAACATGAGCGCATGTGGAGAGTGGTTTCTCAAGGACCATTCAAATTTACTGTGGTGAATCCCAGAATTACAGAAGAAGAGAGAATTGATCCTAGAGCAGTATTTCCTAAGTCTGATGACCAACTAACTCCTGAGGAGAGAAAGTTAGTCAATCTAGACTACATTGCAAAAAGACACACTATACAAAGACAATTGATGATGGTGTGATGGGAATGATCTCTCTCCCGTATCTTTCGCTAAAGAGATATGGGATACACTATTTGCATATGTGCCAAGGCACAGATCATATAAAAGAAAACAAACTTTCAGTGGCAATTGGAAAGTTTGACAATTTTGAAATGGATGATGGTGAATCAATAGACAAATTGGAAGTCATATTCACTAGCATCATGAATGATCTTAACGCACTTGGAAAGAAATATCCACAAAGAGAAGTGGCATTGAAAATTCTTAGAGGTCTTTCTAAGAAATGGGATATTCATGCAAAGTGGTGATTGAAAACACCAAGAACATTAGTTCAATGCCATACCAACAAGTCTTCTCTCGGAATTTTGAAAAGCCTATGAATTTGTAATTGATAAGAAATCCAAAAGGCCGACAAAGAAAGATGATTCTTCATCGAGTAAGAATGTGGCTTTAAAAGCCAAAGATAAAAACTCAAAACTAGAGAGTCTCGAGAACCCCATGCCAAACATCAGGATGAGCTTGAGGAAAAGCTAGCACTGATGGCAAGGAGGTTTGACAGACTTAATAGTAGATTTGGAAAATACAAAAGCTATTACAGGAACCACATGTGTACAGGGGAAAAACCCGAGGATGATCAATCGAGAAGAAGAAGGACACGAAAATTTGAAGGATCTTCATCGAAAAGAAGGACTCAAGTCCAAAGAAGAAAATGATCGAGGATGATGATGCCAACAGATGCTATAATTGCGGAAGAAAGGTCACTTCCAAAGTATGATTGTCCGAGAGTTGAGTGCTAAGGAGAGAAGAGAAAGACAAGCTAAAAAGAGACCGGAAGTTCTCAAGCAAAAAGGCCATGGTTGAAGAAGAAGAACACTCGAGGAGGAATCTAGCTCTTTGGATGAGATATTCTCGACAAAGGAAAGTGATGACATCTGTCGATGGCCATTGAGGAGGTAAACTCTTCCTCTCTCTGTTGTTGCTCCTACACTAGCACAAGAGTTTTCATGTTCCAATCGAAAACAGTCATTTTGACCGATGGATTCTTTTGAGAAACCCGATGAAGGACTATGTTGTTTTGCAAGGCGCAAGCTAAATAAAACTCAAGAGCGAATAAGGAACCGAATTTGAAAATCTAAAATGGAAAGACTCTAAAAAACCGAGATCACTTCTCAATTAATGGGAGCTCTTGATGAATGGAAGTTACGAAAATACAACTCTCGAGAAAGAGAAGTTGATAATGTCCCTGGCGAAAAGCTAGAGAAATCATTTGAAGAGATTCAACTAATCAGAATCGAAGTTCAATGACCTCTACGAGAAGCATAAAACTCACAGAATCGTGAGGATAGTGCACGGAAGAAGTTAACTCTATTGAATAATGCATCTAAAGTGATAGATGAAATTGAGTTACCAGAGATCTGCCACTATAAAAAGCGGATTGGGATACATTCAGGGGAACCTCACAAGGTCATCCCGAATCTTTGCATCAAGTAGCAAGAAGACTATCTTTGTAAAAAACCAAATGCACCTACACTTCAAGCTAAAAGTAATGCCCAAGGTTGTAGACAAGGGAAAAGGACATATGGTTTCAAAAAAATGAATGATCGGGTTAGAAAGCCCAAACCTCGGTGAAGGCTAGAAAACTGAAGCGATCGATGGAAAGTTTCGAGCAAGTACTTCAAAGCCTCGGGCTAAGAATGCAAATCTGAAAGGCTCCACTTGAACCATCAGAGGAATCCTCGGATGAGAAACACTCAACAGAGACATTCTCAATGAAGAGACCAAGTCCTCAAGATAATCGAAAAGACCAGATTTCAAGATGCACAACCTAAACCTCTCACTTGCCTAAAGGTAAAGGTTATCTGAACCCGAGTCAATAAAGATTTAGACCGGCTGCACAAAAGCCCAAGCATCTGAACAAAAGGCCTGAACCAAAGAAGAATTCAAAAGCCCATGTTCATGCTAAAGCTAAGACACATACACAGAAAGTTCGCCACGGCACCGAGTAGTAGATGTGTATGTTGATGTTTATGGAAGACAAATTAGCCACTCTAAAGTGATTAGAGTTGTCGGTGATTTGGATTCGAAAGGTACATCTAACCTTGTAGGACCTACACAAATTGGGTACCTAAGAATTGATCTGCATTTTTCGGGAGGAAAACAAGGGCACTGAACTGACTAAAGATCACATGGCACTGATGAGCAGAGATGAAAAAGCTCCTGGTATTTGGTATCTTGACAGTGGATGTTCAAGACATATGACAGGATACAAGAAGACACTCAGTGACTATGTTGAACAAAGAGGCCCTGTGATCACTTTTGGAGATAACTCCAAGGGACGGCCGAAGGATATGGAACTTTGGAAATCGACTCGATTCATATCCATGGTGTTTCATATGTATCTGGATTGAAGCATAATTTGCTTTCAATTAGCCAATTCTGTGATAAGGGTTTCAATGTTGAGTTCTCTAAAAACCTATGTTTTGTGAAAGATGATACATCACAGAAAGTTTTACTGACTGGTACAAGAAAAGGGAATGTGTATCTTGCTGATTGGAGTTCACTCCTAAAGATACATGTTTAGTTGTTAAAAGTTCCCGGATACCGATTGGTTATGGCATAAAAGAATGAATCACCTAAATTTCAAAACCCCGAACAAGCTTGCAAGATTAGCTCTTGTGAGAGGGTTGCCCTAACGAAATGTTCAAGAATTGAACATATTTGTGATGCGTGCGAGAAAGGAAAACAGATAAGAGCATCATTTAAAAGTAAAGTTGAGGTTTCTCTTGAAAGAATACTTGCCATTACTACATATGGATCTTTTTGGTCCTATAACAATTGTAAGCACTAATGGCGTGAAATACACATTGGTAGTAGTTGATGACTACTCGAGATATACTTGGGTCATATTCTTTTCAAGAAGAAAGAGACTCGAGATAAAGTTTGCCGGAGTTTCTTGAAAAGGCTCGATATTGAGAAAAATCGAGTGTGGTCAAAATCGAGATCCGACAAAGGAACTGAATTCATAAATCATATCATATATCGATTATTATGCGAGAGAATGGAATTTCACATGAAACATCATTTTGCAAGGACCCTCAACAGAATGGTGTTCTTTGAAAGGAGGACGGGACTACGAAAAAAAGGCGCAAGGACTATGATAAATGGGTCGATATTCCTAAAAGATTTTGAAATTTGAAGTATCAACATTGCATGCTACTCTCGAAACAGATCCATCTTGATCAAGAGTCAAGGCAAAACACCCTATGAGCTTTGGATTGAAAGGAAGCCTCTTTTTTTTTCTTTCGTGTGTTTGGTTGCAAGTGTTTCATACACAATAATGGTAAAGATCGGGTTGAAAACTTTTGATAGTAAAAGGCGATGAAGGAATATTCTTAGGATATTCTCAAGTCGATAAAAAAGCTTTCGAGTTTACAACCTGTAGGACTCTTATTGTGGAAGAAACACCTCATGTTGTTTTTGATGAATCTATTTGTGTTGGAGAAAGCGGGGAACATGATGCGAGATAATTTGAAAAAAGAATTGGCTAAATTGAAAATCGGAAGGAAGATAAATCGGCTCACACACTTTAGATAGCGAGCGGGTAAAAAAAGTCGCCTGAGCGGGAGGAAAAGGAAGCAAAAAAACTTATCCGGCGACCAACGTAAAGAGGTTCAGGCAGTGCAGTCGTCATTTGAACAATTGAGGGTGGTGGCGAAAAGTTAACTGATTGGCGATCATAGGCGACATGATCCGGCAAAAAGGCGTTAGGCGAACACGATGCCCCATACGGTCCCTCATGATCGTTCACACGCGAAAGGCGCGTATTCTAGAAAAATCACATTGCAACTAAGGCATCCATCCATCATCGATTAGGCAGCAGGAGACGCTACGGAAGCTGTCTATCATCGTGAGCATGACCAACATGGTCCTCGCGATGGAACCAGCCCGTTACAGTTCGATAAGTTCCGCGAGATTTGCGAGATCTGCGGAAATTCCATAGAAAGTTTGCAGGCGATCCGGCGCCGCGAAAAGACTCCCTCGGCGGGCACAATCCCATGTTTGTAAATTTTGCTACGCGATTATGACAAATGGGATATCACGGGAGAAGGTGGCAAAAAATACCCACCCATACCTTCATTCGATCTTTGAATCGGATCCATGTCCATCCAAATAAGTTTTTGGACTATATGATAGCGATGAATTAATCGATGCCACTCAATGTCGAACATTTCCCATGACATTGGGGGACGGGCATTGAGATGGTTTTCAAATCGCTTGTTGCTTTGATCACCTCCTTCACACAATTAGGGGAAGTTCCGGTCCATTTCTCGTCAATGTGTGCTCGCCCAGCGCCAAAATAACGATTGGCGCATTTTTTGCCGACTAAAAAGATGAGTCGAGATAGGGCATACGTAGAGAGGTTTGATAAATGCTTATGCTGCCGGGCTCTGTCGAAGAGGATGTTAAAATCCTCACCATGGTGGGTGGCTTGACATTGAATTCGGATATGTGGAAGGCCATGCATCAAGATTGGCCAAACACATATCTTGACTTGAGGAGAACGGCGACAAAAATTATATCTATGCAAGAAAGTTGCCGCGCCCAATCACGTTTAGGGACGAGGTTACGAACGAAAAAGAGTGGTCATTTGGTAAAGAGCAACAAGCGAAGGGGTTATAAGCCTCGAGGGATCTTTAAACCTTTTGAAGAAGGCGAGAGACACATGCTCTAAAGTATTTTAGGTGTTTCAATATAAAACAATGTACAATCAAATTAAAGATCGAGATATGTTAGAAAAAGCCCGGAAAATCGAAAAGATAAAAGTCGTCTTAATGCTTCTAAGTTTTGTTCGTATCACGAATATATCGGACATAATACCGATGAATGTTGTGATTTACTTTGTCAGTTGTGGAAATTATATGAAGAAGACCGCCTTACTAAATTCCTCAAAAATCCAAGAAGCGAGAGATTCGAGGTGAAAAATCGGGAAACCAAAGAGGAAAACGAAAGCGGATGAGCTATCGATAGTGATCAGAGGAGTTTGAAAAAAAACTGGATTTGCCGAAAGAAAGGAGCCCCTACAACAAGCGAGGGTCGGAAGAGCCAAGAGATTAATATGATCCGCGGGATTTTGGGCGATGGGTGGATCTGTCGGATCCGACATTGTCGTCTGAGACGGAAAAAGATGGAGATACTGTCCATGCAAAGCGTACATCAGGTGAATGTGGCAAGCACGTCGGCCAATATACCACCATCTCACCAAATCATGTTTTCGGATGACTATCTCGACGGTATCATCACTCCCCCACAATGATTTCTTTACCATTAGTGGTTTCGACTTTTGGGGTTTAAGGTACATCAACTCTTGGTGGACAGGCGTATCGCGAACATTTTATTCTTCAAACACTTTTACGGTGATGGAGAAGCGGTCGGCGATTTAAGCGGGTATGTCGAGCCTTGGGATCACACCATTATGGGTTTTGGGGAATCTATAACCCGGCCATATGGTATGATCAGACTAGGAGTCGAGTTAGAGTCGACTAGTAATCCGGAGATTCTACGAACTAGAATGCTAGATTTTGTAATTGTCGATGCTCCGTCTACTTATAACGGGTTCCTAGGTTGCCCGTTTACTCAGGAATTCAAAGCTGCATGTTCAACTTATTACTATTGTGTTAAATTTCCAACGCTTGAAGGAACAGGCAGTGTTAAGGGCGATCAGAAAAAAGCTAGAGATTGCTTGTTATCATGCGTGCCAGTAAAGCAAACTATCATTGGCATGGTAGAACGATCAAGGGAAGTCGGAGAGGCAAGCCATCAGGCAAATACATCACCCCAGGCGAGCACACCCTCTTGAAATGACGAGCCTCCTCCGGCGACATAGAACACTGGGATGACTACAAAACGGATCTAATGTGTATAGACCCACCCGGGGATAAGCGGAACAAAATTGCAGATTTAGAACCTCATTTAGGTTTTGACCCTATGGAGGTCGAAGATGAACATCAGGGATCAAACTTAGTTCCCAGGTGGAAGCAAAAGAGAAGACGCAACAACACTGTCGGTAAAATTTGGAGTTAAAATCATGGCCGACCCGCTCGGGCGGAGTTAGAAATTTTCATTGGTTGAACTCAAGGGAACCCATTCGAACCGAAATAATCTCGTATTTCGAACAAATTTGGATGTGTTAAGCTTGGTCACACGAGGACATGGTCGGCATTGATCCTAGCATCGTGCCACCACCTCAACATCAACCAGACACAAGTCAAAGTATTGGCGAGAAGCGAAGAAAATTCGATTAGGAGAAGTACGACTCTGGATCTTTGAGGTTGAAAGTTCGCTTTCGACAACAAGCTCATCGAGAGGTAAAAATGCCGAGATGGCTAGCAAACTGTGTAACAAATCCGGAAGTCGAATGGAGCACGGAGGTTATGCGTCGATTTTTCTTGATCTAAATAAGGCGTGTCCCAAAGATAACTTTCTGTACCACATATCGATTACTTGGTTTATAATCTTTGCGGGACATGAGCTAATGACTTTTATGGGCGCATTTCTTTGGGTATCATCAAATTCCCATGCATCCGACGATCAAGAAAGTACTTCATTTTGCAGCGGGAAGAATATGTATTGTTGGAAATGTAAGCCTTTTGGGCTAAAGAATCTTTGGAGCTACATATCAAAAGGTTGGTGAACAAGATGTTAAGCCGAACACATGGAGACGGACGGTTGAGGGTATACATCGATGACATTGTGGTGTCAGCGAGCACAAAGAAGACCATCTCACACATCTAGCACAGACGTTTGATATCCTCCGCGCATATAACATGAAGTTGAACCCGAAGAAATGCAGTTTCGGGGTTCATTCGGGAAAGTTTCTCGGACATATGGTCAGCCAACGAGGGATCGAGGTGAACCCATCAAAGATCCAAGCTATGCTCGACATGCAAGCACCTAGAACTGTAAAAGAAGTTCAAAAGCTAACTGGACATCTGGCTTCCGTGAATCGGTTTCTCTCTCGCACCGGAGATAAGTGTAAGCCTTTCTCCGATGCATTAAAGAAAGAGAGATTCCAGTGGACAGAACATTGCCAAAGTGCGTTTGAGTCATTAAAACACTATTTGGCGAATACTCAAACATTTTCCAAGTCGGTTCCAGGCGAGCAACTTTACTTATATATAGCTGCTTCAGAACATGCAATCAGTGTTGTGCTCGTTAATTTTGAGGAACAACGCATTTACTGTTTATTATGTGAGCCAAGTAATCAAGGAGAATTTGAATAAATTGCACCCCCATTTGGGCGGCATATGGCTACCGTTATAGTGTTTGCAAGTTGCGACCATATTTTTTGACCATTTAGTTGAAGTGCTAACTACTTTCCCATTCGACAAGTTCTTCACCGACCGAGATACATCGGGCGGTTACTCAAATGGGCGGTGGAGTTAGGCGATTCAACATTACGTTCGCCCAGCGTCTGTGAACTATGGTCGAGCAATGGCTGATTTTATGGTGGAGTTGACATATCCTGATTGCGAAAGGTATCATTCAACCATGGCATATATGCGTAGATGGTTCGTTTACAAGCTCGAGGCGGGGGGGCGGGTGTAGTTCTCATCATTAACTCGGCAAACTTTTCGGCGGTCATTCGTTTTTTGATTTCCCAGCCACCAATAATGAAGCGAGAATCTGAAGCTTTGATCTACGGTTTACAAATGGTTATGACAATAGGAATCCAAAATTGATGATATACAACGATTCGGATAATTGTATACCAAATCTGAATAGTACAAAGCCCGGCGGCGAGATGATATATTACCAAGAAATTTAGCGAAGAAACTTGGCGGTTCAACAAGTTTATATCGAGCAATTACCTCGATTGGACAACTCATTTTCGCGATGCTCTCTGGCTCGATTGGCAATGAGAAGGAGTTGAGCGAGCATGATGGGCGTTGTGGTCATCACAACTTTTCGCCATCAATTCAAGAGTTGTGGTCGCCCGGACATCGAAGCACAAGAAACTTGGATGACCCCAATTTTAAACTATCTTGAGATAGTATTCTCCTGAAAGTAAAGCGTAAGCTTCACGCCTTAGATTACAATTTGCTTTCGGTATACTATTTTGAATGGATGCTTGTATAAAGCGAAGTTTTCTCTTCTTGTTATTGAAATGTCTTACTCCGAGGAGAAGGTCATGTATTTTGGAACAAATTCACTTTCGGTAATCGGGGAATCATCTGGGAGGGCGGGTTTTGGCGTACAAAATCATTAAGCAAAAGGGTATTATTATTACGCTCAAAAATGATTCACTCGCTTATGCTCCATTTCGTGTCATAAGTTAATGGATGTATCTTAACTTATTCATAGCCCCGGAAGAACTAAGTGTCGATTATCTGACCAGTGGCCATTTACTAAATGGGGATCGACTTGATTGGCCCATTTCTCTGAGGCACATCGGGGGTGAAGTTATTTGTGGTATTTGTTGACTATTACACCAAATGGGCGGAAAATTTGAAGCCATCGTAAAACCCAAGAGCAAAGAATGTGGAATTTTGTTTGGAAAAATATCATTTTGTCGGTTTAGGCTTCCTCGGTCATTAATGCGGATAATGGAAAATAGTTCGCGGAAGTGAGTTTATTTGAATTGTGCTCGTTGGGAATAAAAAACACTATTCTACTCCATATTATCGATCTAGCCCGGCCGAATTGAAAAGTACATTCATAAAATCATCAAGCATACCCTCAAGGCTAAACTTGATAATTCCAAAGGGGGAGGATGTGCTGAAGAGTTGCCAGAAATCTTATGGGCATATCGTACTACCTTCAGAACATCAGCGGCAGAAACTCCCTTTGCCATGGCATTCGGCATGGAGGCTATTATTCAACAGAGGAGGTGGAAATTACGAGCCACGGACTATGTCTTGGCGAACACACCAACGATCAAGCACTTGCTTTAAATGCGGATCTATTGGAGGAAAGGCAATTAGAGGCCCGATTTCAAGAATGCTATATACAAGCAAAGGTCGGAGAAGTTTTATAATTCCAAGGTTCGTACCCTTGAGTTTAAAATTGGTGAGCTCGTTTTAAAGGCGAAACAGCGGGGATATCGGTGGTGTGTTCGGCGAACACAGGAAGGACCATTTGGGGTGTCGGGGCGTTTGTCGAATGGGGCGTATGATTTGGAAGATTTGAATGGAGTCCCATTGTCTATTAATTGGAAACGCATCGAATTTGAAAAAATATTATCGATGAAAGCTAGAGTGCGGGCTTGTGTTAAATCTGCGATCAAAGACAATATATCGGCCAATCATGAATGCTCACTTGGGGCCGAGCACAACTATTAAGAAAAACCGAACAAGAGGCACCGGACTTGGAGAGCTGAATTTTATCGGCGAATGTTTCTCATCTTTATCAAGGTTTGAGATTGCGTGTCATTTCGATAAAGATAAGTGGCAACCTAATTAAGTGCGTGTCATTTTCTTAATCAAAAGTGGCATTAGCCGTAGCGAGATGTCAACTTGGGGTTATAACTTGAGGGGCCACCATCGACTAGCTATACCGGCTCATGCTAGTTACATTTGTATAAATAGGAGTGCTCGAGAGCCAAAAAAAGACATGGAAAGAGAGAGAAACATTGGAAGAAATATTTTTCTATGATATGTTAGGAAATAACTTTTGGTGGAGTTATTTGGTTTGTTATGCCTCAAAGCGTAGTTCATACGCCCGATTCGATAGTCCCCACGCTGACCCGGTCGAGATGTTTTGGCGTTTGCTCTTTTTTGGAAACCTCGCATCCGGTAGTGAAGCGAGTACTTTGGTCTCAATTTGGAAAAGCCAATCGAATTGGGAGAAATATTCTCTTTGTTTTGGAAGTATATTTCAAAAACGTATATGGGTGCTCGCGATGAGCCACGAATAGCTCGGCGAGTTATGGTTGCCACATCATATTCTTTTTTGCTTATGCATTAGTAAATCACTAGTCCCGTTTGCGTCCCAAAAATCTCCTCGTGGGGTGGGATGTCGAGAACCTGTAGCGAGGTGGCGTCGCGGATCTTTATCTTGATCTTTCGAGGTATCCGCGTCGGCCCGGACAAGTAATTGGATCTTGTGAAGGGATAGAAACGGTGTGGCGAGGCATATGCCGCACGGTATAGGAGAGCCGGATTGCTGCGCCCGTATGCTCATGTCCTGGATTTCGCATAATCACAACTTGTCGGGAGGGGGCAAGCCACGATCTTCTTCTGGCTGCTCATGAGCATGTTGTTTTGAAGATAGGGAGACAAAGGGTGACCTTCTCAAACTTATCAACATCGATAGAGGAGGGCGAGATGTCGACGACTCATGTTCTTCTCCCGAGCATCTCTACAGCAACGAGCTCGGACAAGATGTCGGCTGACTCGTGTTCGCCCCAACTTCGAAGACAAGGTTTTGAATCGAACAAAACAATAGTCACGAAATTTATAGCTATGTGTAATAGAAATAGTCTTTTCCAAATGTAAAAAGTTGTAATAGTATAGCAGCGTGTTGCAAAAGCATTTTGTTTGTTAAATTTTTCTAGTTAAAGCCTATGAATTTACCTAAAGCCCGGACGGCCGAACAAAAACGAGCAGCAGAACCTAAATGATGAAATAAATCGTACTTACGGATGCACGCAACAAAGTGAGCAATGGGTGCGGGTCATGACTAAATAAGGCGGCCCGGCGAGAATAGTGATTGCAGCTAACATAAGACGATCACAAAAGAAAAAGGGGGTTACACATAAGTTAACCAATCTGATTGCATCAAAATAAGACAATCAAAAACCAGACAAGTCAGGAAAGAACTTAGGCATTTACCATGTTCGAACATCAGAAAGAGAGAAAGGGCATAAATTAGAGAACCAAGCAAACAAAATCCATAAAATGGCAAAACCAGCCATCCATAGTCAACATGAAAGAAATTGTTTAAGTAGCAAGTGAAACAAAAACAGTAAAGTTGTTCAGAAGGAGAAGACAAAAATTACACAGGAGAAAAGCTAAGGAAAAAATTCATTATTGGGGGTGAAAGCGGAAGAGGCGGGTCGAGCACATCTTACCTCAAATGCCTTTCGGTTTCTTTGGGGGCGACTCCCTCAAAGACCATCTTGCCTCATCTGCTTTCGTTGGCTAGTACATTCCGCTTTCGCCATCGGTGGACCACTCGCTTTCGACTGACTTGATCTTCCTCTTTCGGCTCGGAAAGGTTGGTGGCGGAGAACCCTCAATTTCCACGCTCGGACCATCTTCCTCATCCATGATAGGGTCATCAATCTCGATCCCATCGGAGGTTGGAGAAATCGCATATGTATCTTAAATCGGCAATTGGAAGATTGCGATCGGGGATTATTAGCGGATACTTCTCGAGATGGACTTTGAGTGGAGTGATTTGATCGGCGAAGGGGTTGTCTCGTAGAGCGGAGGGCATCCATAAGCGCACATATATAAGAAAAAATTGGAAATCGAATCAACATACTCCTCGGTGTGTAACTTGGAGTTTTTCAAGACCCCGAACAAGTGTTGGTCTCTTGGCGGTGAGGAGTTGTTAGGCGGCAGTTTTCTCGCACTCTACTGACCTCGATGCTGTTTTGAGCTTCGAGCTCAGCGTTCAGCTAAATCTGAACATTCGATCTTGGCCCTTCTTCCGGTTACAATGTAGCTCTTCGAAAGCACGTTGTAACTCTTCCCCAAAAGCGTAGCTCCTCTACCGGCTGGCGAGCATCTTCTGAGCTAGGCGAGCCTCTATAAAATTTGAGTGAACATTTTCTGAGCCAACATCGTTTCATCTTGGGCTTTGGTCATTTCGTCCCTTTTTCACGGAAACTCGAGATAAGTTTCAAGTGTTTGGTGTGAAGTTAGGTGGACTCGGCATAATCTTTCTCCAAGAAGGACCCGGGGATTAGTGGCGTGACACACTAGGCCCTGGCAGCATGGTTTCCCAAAGTCATTTGGACCCATAGTTTGCCACTTGAGCTCGGTAGTCCATGCTCGGATGGGAGTTCGCCTGACTTTTACAGAATGTGCTCGGGAAAAATAAGAATGTTTGTTGTGGGGAGGCGATAATAATCCTTCAATTCGGCATCGAGGCGGCAGTCTGTTCAACCTACATGTGGTAAAAATGTTTAGGTATGTTAAGTGACCAAATTGGAGGGAGCAAATAGACACTCTAGCAGGCGAACAAATATACCTATTCACCGGCGAGGATCCCGTCCATAAACGACTTATCCTCGGGGAAGCGGGTTGGGAGCTTGAAGAGTCGAGGTTAAAGTCTGCGAGGAGGTGAAATGAAGTGTGGGCCTCCATTTCGGCGATGTGTGTGATCGAGCCGACCACGAAGCCGATTATCTGGTCATTTTAAACGGCCAAAGGGAATTAGCCTCCATACTTAATACTCGATTAACTTTCGGTGGAGCTACGATTTTGATGCCGACGGCCCTTTGAATCTCTTTGGTGAGAAGCTTTGGCTCGATCGATCCATACTCGGTGGGGCCGACTTATTCTTTTCGGTTAGCTCGACTTCGCCCGATCCGAACTCGGCAGGTCAACTCGCCCACTCAATCTGCTCGCCTTCCCTCGGTTGGCTCATTTGGGCAGCTCTCTCGGCTTGGATTGGGCTAGCTCTTGGGGTCTCTTAGTTCGAGCCGTTTCGGTATGCTTTCGGCGTACTAACGTGATAGTATGACGGGAAAAAAGCGACAAGTAGTAATGAAGTTCATCAAAAGCCATGATTAAGAAACAATTAGATAACATAAGAGGTTGAAATTTACGGCGAGGATTGAAAACGCGAGATGGTGAGGAGAACGCATTACAAACCACCTAATTTTCTTTGCTTTCGGCGTGGTTCAAGGTCTTCACGAGAAACGCTCGAATGATTCTCGACCTCAATTTGCGAATCTTTATTTGAAAAATCCGTCTTCTGTATCCCTATCGGTTGCGGTTGGGTCCACACAGCGAAGCGGAAAAAAGTTAAAATTAGTCACGAACCACGAAAAGAATAAGATTCTTACTCGACAAATTCCAAAATCGTGGGGATATCTAGGCGAGCACTAGGATCACTTCACGAGGTGGGCTCCTCCGGTCACCCCCAACAAACCAGAACTTATTCTTCAATCTTTGATCTTGTTAAAGCCGCGTCCTCAGCGATTTTACTCTTGGAATTTGCTTGCATATACACCACCCATGCTCGCCTCTAGGTCGGGTTAAATGAACATGAAGTAAGTTAGGAAGTCGTGAGAAGTACGGGTCTTTTTTGCGAGCAGTCGAAGAAGGCTCATAATCATATGCCAACCATTGACATTATTTGTGTGATGGTGATGTTCCATTCAACGAGCAAATGCGTGTGATAATTTGGATGGAGATAAACCGAAGCCCGCCTCCATGATGTCACATTATGACTACACACCTGCGGGAGGATTTGATCGGCTTCGCTCCTTAGGGCGAGGCACCCGAGAAAAAACACATCCCGGAGTTTCATAATTAAAATCGGTATAATTGATCGAGCATGTCCCATTGATCACACTAGAAATGTAGCTCATGAAAAAATCGTTTTAACCCCAACACGGTGTGGTTGCTCGGGGCCGTTCAAAGTTATAGCGAACTTTATAATCATCATAGATTGGTGATGGGTGCGACGATGGGGATATCGGGATCAACTTTGCTTGTCGATCTCTGTGATTGTGGAGCTTCATCATCGTATTCTTCCAAAAAGGTTGGTTGGGCTAATTCTTGATCGATTCATTAATAGCCTCTTACGAATCGGAGGAAATACGACGAATGGTTGCGAATACTCAACGAGATATCCTTGAAAAACTAGATCCGCCGAGCACTTGGGCGACGAAGAAAAAAAAGCCAACCCGCCTTGGTCCGACCCGCCGGGCGAGTGGAGAATTGGGGATACCGAGCAAGAAGACATAATGAGGTGTGGAAAAGATTGAATAAATTACACGAGAAAATGGGATGTTTGTCCAAGGTAGATCGCGCCGAAAATCTTAGAGAAGGAAAATCAAAGTGAAGAATTAGAAACAAGAGAAATAAAAGCGGCGGGTTCATATATATAGGTTTCGAAGATATTTTGGATTTTCAAAATTTTGAAAATTCAAAGGTAAATGATTACGAGACATTGTACCATATCGATCCCAACTCTTGAATTCAAAAATGAGAAGATTAACCTCGAAACAAACCCCACGAAGGAATCGAGGCAATTTCTGGAATTTCCGCTTTGGGTTTCATACATCAAGACCTCTTTGAAGAAGACAAAAGCGACCCGAATGGGAATATTATTGTTGTGCTCGATCTTGGGCCCATATTAAATATAATTAAATAGAGCGGACCGTGTACCAAAAATTCAATATCATTACATTTGGCCGTCAAGCGAGGTTTGTGCGGTGGGCGTGGTTTGCCACATCTATTTGGTACTCGTGCTCGCTTTATTCAGCGAGCACAAGAAACGTCGGTGTGCTTTCGTCGAATCATCTGAAGCCATACAAGGTAGATGAGGCGAGCACAAGTGAAGCGAACAAAATAGACAATGAAGGAAACATGCTGCGCCCCTTTAGGGCGAGCATATGTGGAGGATATGACTTTTCGGCGAGTAAAAGGATTTGTCGAGCGATCATGTGATGGCGCGAACACGTGAACAACCACTCGGTCGATTCACTCTAAAAAGAGGTGACAAGTAAGATACTTTTTAAAGCAGACGGATGTCGATATGAGGGTAAGCAAAAGCGTGGCGATCCCATAAATTCTAGCATGATGCGAAATCACCGGCTCAAGCTGGTCGAGGACACCACAGCTCATCCAAAGTCTTTATAAATAGGTCCAAAAAAGAGCAATAGAAAGGTTCACTGAAAAAATTCCCGGAAGGGACCCTAGTATTATCTCACTCTCCCAAACAACCATTGTATCAACAAATAGTAAATTGTGCTCGATACAAAAGCGCCAAGTCTTTAATAACATAATCGGCTTGGTATGCCCGGAGGTAGTCATTTATAATAATGGGTCAACAATTCTGATCATTTAATTTAACGTCGTACAAGTTATAATTTTGTTTGTAAGTTGTCTCATATAACGCCACATCATATTTCCACGTAATAAGACTTACAACATAGCTGCTTGTGAAGTAGCGAAAGAAGCGGTGTGGCTCAAGAACTTCCTAGTGGACTTGGACGTTGTTCTGAATTTGCCTAGCACAATCCGGTCTTTTGTGATAATCTTGGGGCGATTTGCAAATTCAAAGGGAACAAAGCCCACAAGGCCGACAAACACATTGAAGAAATACCATCTTATACTAGAAATCGTTAAGAGAGGAGATATGAAATTGGCAAAAGATCGCGTGGGACGACAACCTAGCTGATCCATTCACAAAGGGTCTGCTTCAGTTAACATTCGAGAGACATGTGGAAGGAATGGGTGTCAAGAGCGTTACCAATCCGCTTTGAGTATAAGTGGGAGAAATATTATTAGGTTGATGTAGGTAACATTAGATGTCACCAGATAATACATCAGACATGCTGTGGTATACTTAAAAGAAGACTTTGAGTGTAAGTGGGAGATTGTTGGGGTTATACGTGAAAGTATGCTTTTAATTTGTATAACCTATGTATTAAACACTTATTTCTTTGAAATAAATTGTTCATCATTTATTTGCTTTAAATATGATTGAATGTTATATATATTTATTGCAAACCGATTAAGTAAAAGCGTTACATTGTAGTTAACGTGGTGATACGGATCCGCGAAGATCAAGTTAACAGTTCCTTGTATACGAGTGTGTGTTTCACAACTTAGATAGATCCGAACAATCTATTGGTAGAAGTTGATGTGTAAGGCTCAGATTGGCTTGTCTTGACCAAGAGACTACACTAGTGCATTCGATGCGATGAAGCGGACCTACAGAGAGGATAAACTCATTTTACCTTGACTTAAGGGATGAAGAGTTAGACCTCGGTGGTTGTTGATTTCATAATCTATGTCACTTAATAAGTATTGTGATTAGATTAGTAGTTATTGTTTTGACTTATAAATGGGAAGAGAATCATTGCGACTTCGATACCCTATATCTTGGGCAATAATATTAATTGCACGACAGTTGCTAAATTAATTCAGAGAATCGTGTGCTTGCAAAATTCTTGCTTGATTGGTCCCCTTGGTGGGCCCTGAACCTTTATCATACCAAATCTTGCAAGTGGAATTAATTTTTCGGTATGGATAATAAAGCTGGGTTGCCCTTACTCCAAGGATAAAGATATTAATTAATATAAAGCTTTTCAGGGGCTTAATTAATTATTGTAACATGAATAATCTCACCATACAGATAAGGTACGAAGCTGACAAGTCGATCACCAGCAACCAGAGTAAGTGACTTGAGGTTGAGGCTCTATGAGCCGAAGTCATGAGCACGGTCGTAGGAATCTCATAAAATTTTTGTTAGAATTCTTTGCCGGATCTATTCGGGATGAATATTTAAATACAAATTTAATTCTAATAATTATTACTAGCATGAATTAATCCTATATTAATTCAAATAATAATTGCAACAACATATCATGCATATAATAAGCCACGTAAAACCTACGCATGCGGAATCTACGGGTTTACGTGAACGTACCTCTCGGGATGGCAGTGAATTCGGTTGGACGGACTAACCAAAAGGACTTCCCAAGTATTCCCTTAGCCCTTGCTCAACTATCCGGTGGAAGGACACTTGTCGAACGATTAACAAAAGAAAAAAAATAATAAACTTTGTTGCACCACTTATGTGGATTTGCTAGTTTTTCCAGCACATGGAATTGTACACAACTCACAATTGTCGTTTTTCAAAAAAATACAATCTGTCGACGTTACAAAATATTTGATATTTTATCGACGCTGATATTTTTCCGAAAAACCAATTTTTCGTGTGTTTCTGGGAATGAACAATTCATCCCCTATATATAGATACCAAGATGGACGAAATTTTGTGATAAAATATTGTGGAAAAATCTTTTCTTGATCTCCAAGAAATCTTGAATATATCTCTTATATTTTTTTCCCATAATTATAATATTCCACAAAAAATCCCACCTTATCTACATGCTATGGATTTCGAAAATATTGGGGTCCAAGATTCCAAGATTTGGATCTTCTTGAATTTATGAGATATTCTTGTATTCAAGAAATACATATCTTCCATAATATCTTTTCAAGAAAATCTTTCTTGCCCTTTTATTTTCTAATTTTTCGAAAAACTTAATATAGATGACCAAGTGGGAGTTTTCTTGAATTTAATGAGATAATCTTGTATTCCAAGAATACATATCTTCATTCCATAACAAAATTCAAAGAAAATCTTTCTCCCAACTTATCTATATATTTCGAAATTTTAGAGGAAAAATAAGCAACAATATTTATTTTATTTTAATCACCATTTTCAGTTAATGGGCTATATGTTGGGCTACTTAGGGGGCCTTTAGGAGAATTAAGATTGGACCTTCTAATGGACCTTGAATATCTAATATTGAGCCACAATATTATTCAAGCCCATAAATATTAATTAATCTCACTACATAATTAATATTGCATTATCCATCTTAGCCCATATTACAGTCAATATGGCTCCCGGTTATTATTTCCCGTGGTTAAGATTATCTAGCCCATTAATTAATTCAAGCCATTTGAAATAGCTTTCCGTTAATTAATATCTTTTTGTCCTTGGTAGAGAGCGGTTCAACATTATTATCCATCTTGGGAAACTAATTCCACTTGCAAGATTTGGTATGATAAAACTTATGAACCTCCCAAGGGGGCAAATCAAGCAAGCGTACTTGCACACGATTCTTCGTATTAAATCTTAGCAATCACATGTGACCAATAATATTGCCCAAGATAAAAAGTATTGAATCTCTACGATTATTTACCCATGATAAGTCAAAGCAATAGTTACCAATCCGCGTGATCCTATTTAAGGGGACGAAGATTAAGAAATAATGAACCCTTCGAGGTCTAATTCTTCCTCGTTCGATTACGAAGAATTTATCATACATGTAGGTCTATTGATGCATTAGTCATGCACTAGTGTAATCTCTTGGTCAAGACAAACCAATCTGAGTCTTACACCTCAACCTTTCGTGATGGGTTGTTCATTTCCATCTAGGTCATGAATGGCGTACTTTTAGTTACAAGGGACTGTTAATTTAATCTTCTGTGATCTGGTATCACTAAATTAACTTACAATGTAACACGTCGAATTATTGACGAAGTTATCGATAAATATATGTAACATTCAATCATATTTAAAGCATCAGTGATAAATAATTTATTTCAGTAAATAAGTCCGAAATTCAATTAGTCTGATTATACAAAGTAAAAGCATATTTTCCAGTATAATCCCAACACTGCCAGAGGTCGGAGGCGACTTGGAGTGTTACACGAGTCGCTAGGCAACTTGGAGGAGCATGAAGATCGTATGACGACTTGGAAGGATGTGCAGATCGGTGGGCGATCTGGAAGAATGGGAAGGCCATTTGGCGACCTGGGAGGTCGCGTAAGTCGGGGACTACTTGGTCTCAAGGTCGGAAGAAGGATAAATATGGCAAAGTCGGGGAGTTAATGGTGCGGATTTCGCGGACCGTGAATCGGGTAAGAATATCGGATCTTGTGACTTGCGGGACAAGCAACGAAACCCCTAAGCCGGCCCGTGGAAGGAAGCCCAAGACCTATAGCCCTAATTCTTTGTCTATAAATATAACTTGTATTACACATTGAAGGATGAAATCTTCACACATTAGAATCCTAGGCGAAAGTGTAGTGCAATATACGGCTTGGAGCCCCCAGGGCGTAGTCTTATTCAAAAGACGAAATGGGTAATCAAACTTCGTGTTTTTATGTGTTTTGATCGTTTACTGTTAATTATGCGTTGTTTTGTGCGGAGAACAAAAAACAGGGTACAACATTAATTAATGGACTAAATAATCTTAAACACGGGAAATAATAACCGGGAGCCATATTCGTAATATGGGTTAAGATTGGATAGTCAATATTAATTATATAGTGTTATTAATTAATATTAATGGGTTGAATTATATTGTGGCTCAATATTGGAATTCAGAAGTCCATTGGAAGGTTCATCTTAATTTCCTAAAGGCCCCTCAAGTAGCCCAAATTATAGTCCAATAAAAAAAGGTGTTTAAAATAAAATAAATTTATTGTTGCAATATTTCCTATTATTTTTCGAAAATATTAAAGAAAAAAATGGAAAGGATTTTCTTGAAAAGATTTTTTGGAAAGGAGATAATGTATTCTTGGAATACAAGATTATCCCATAAATTCAAGAAAACTCTTTGGCTTGTTTTAATAAGGGAATTTTCGAAAATCTTATAGAAAGGGAAGAAAAAAAGATTTTCTTGATTTTCTTGGAAAGATTTTATGGAAGATATGTATTCTTGGAATACAAGAATATCTCATAAATTCAAGAAAGATCCAATCTTGAAATTATTTTCTTAAATTTTTGAAAAATTAGGCAAATAAAGGGTGTGATATTTTTTGTGGAAAAATACACATGGAAAGAAAGAATATGTTGGGAGATGAATTTAATAAAAGATATATGATTTTGATTAGATTAAAAACCCCTTGAGTGTGACATGTTAGGAATGATCTTGATAGTTAGTCGGGATTCGGGTTTTTAGAAGAATTTCGGGATGTTATACGCAAAATGTATAGTCGTGAGATATAGTTCGGGATAGTTCTGGAGATGAAGACTCGAAGAACTTCGGTATGTTTAAGTATCCGAAGTTTCAGGATGGAAAATGAGATCTTGAAGACTTCGATGAATCTTGAATGTGTCAAGACTTCAAAGCGAAGACTCTACATCAATCAAATTATAAACTACAAAGATTGAGAAGACCACGAAGACTCGAGAAGACCACGAAGACTCGGAAGACTCGAAGACACAAGGATGAAGATCAACCTCGAAGATCAAGAATTTCTGAAGGCACGATAATTCTTGAAGACTTCGATAATATCTTGAATGCTTATTATGAACTGAATGTTCGAAAGGGGAATAAAATCTATCGAAGGATGCAATCTTGAGAAGATCGCGATTCCTTAGAAAAGTTAGATATTGCCAAAACATTCAAATCGAATAAAAGGAACTAAGTCGTGAAGTGTTGTTAAGGTTATATCAAACTCGAGTTTGTAACCAAAAAAGAGCCGTTGAAGGTGTCTACCTTTACTTGGAGACAAAAAGTCAAAAAAAAAAAGGCGACAACATGCCATGTACCCATCTTGACCTTGTGATGTGGTCTTTAAAAAAAGATGTCGGATGTACAAAAGTTCAATTTGCAAAAAGTGAAGACCCGGCTACATGAAAGGCTATTGCCTAAAACGTGTTAGGGAGTTTCAAACCCTAAATATAGCCGTTTTTCACACACCATAAGAGGAACTCACGAAATTTATCTCTCCAGCGGATAGTTTTCAAAAGTGACCTTGGTGTATGCCTATAAATCTTGGTGACCCTCTACATTGTAAGGTTTACGGGAAATTTATCTGCAACTCAAGAGCTCAAACTTATTCTTGCAAAAGTTAAAGCACTCGAAAAACTTAGAATTTCCCAAGTGCTTCTATATTGAAGAGCTCACTATACTAAGCCTAGCTTGATAAGAATTATCAAAGCTTAGTCGAGATATCCTAACCCTTTGCATTGTGCTTCATTGTAAAGGATATCTCATCCTAGTTGGAAACCAACCGAAAACCCCAAACCCTTGAGAAGGTAGTTGGTGTGTGTTTGTTGGTGAGAAGAGTTGTAAAGAGTTAGTAAACTCTGGCGGAGTAGTCGAGAAAACTCTAGAGGAGAAGTTAGTAAGCTCTGAGGGGGTAGTCTGAAAGCTTGTTTGTGTTTGAGTAAGTAAACTATGGAGGTAGTCGAAAGCTCAAGGTCGGGTTGAGTAAGTAAACTCGTGGAGTAGTCGAGAAAACTTCGAGGGCGAGTTGAGTAAAGTAAACTCTGAGGTAGTCGAAGCTTCGAAGTTGATAGTGAATTTCTCACGAGGATCGGGGAGAGTGGATGTAGGAGCTTGAGTCTACGAACCACTATAATTGTTGTGTTCTTTATTGCTTTCCTTATCATGCTTAAGCATTTGCATTGACTTGATTTTGAAAGCATACTTTTCGCGATATTCGGTTGGAATCAATCCTTTGAAGTTGCATAAGTGAATCACGGCTTAATCACTATTTCATAAAGGGAAGGTTTTAAACAAAGCTTAAAAGCGAGTATAAACTAAGGGCCAACCATTCCATACGGTGAGTAGCTAGAGCAGATAGTTACCAAAGCTGAACTCTCTTACGAGGATTGATAAGTTAGTTATCGATCCAAGCAACTCGGGATCTCGACACTTTCGGGACTCGGTTGGGATTATCGAGGTATCTGAAAGCATTTCGGGATCAACATCTCGATAGACTTTGACTTCGGAGGCGATTTGTGCTTCTCGAACCTAATCTTCAGGATTATCGACCCAAAGTGACCTCGATAAAAAAAAAGTTTTAAAAAACTTGAACACGTGTATTCCCCCCATACGTGTAAGACTCGTTACTGCCGGGACCAACAAGTGGTATCGAGCGTTGGTTCAACTTGACCCCACTTTGTGTTGACCAAAGTTTTATTTTTCAAAAATACTTGTGGTCTATCTGGTGATCTTATTTCTTTGAAAATTTTTTTCTTTTCAAAAGATCGGGAAAAATGTCTTCTAAAAAACTTCCCATGTTCTCGATTGGAGAACTATGATCTATAGGCGAGAATGCGAGGCTCATACGTATTCAAACATGGCGTATGTGGAGAGTGGTCTCTCAAGGACCATTCAATTTCTTGTGGTGAATCGGAGGAGCGAAGATGAGAGAATTGATCTAAGCGAAATTTTCTAAGTCGATGACCAGCCCGACTCTGAGGGAGAAAGTTAGTCAATCTAGACTACATTGCAAAAGACACACTATCTGATACAATTGATGATGGTGTGATGGGAATGATCTCTCATTGTAATCTTGCTAAAGAGATTTGGGATACACTTAGTTTATTATGTGCAAAGGCGCAGATCATATAAAAGAAAACAAACTTTCAGTGGCAATTGGAAAGTTTGATAGTTTTGAAATGGATGATGGTGAATCAATAGACAAATTGGAAGTCAGATTCACTAGCATCATGAATGATCTAAATGCACTTGGAAAGAAATACCCACAGAGAGAAGTTGCATTGAAAATTCTTAGAGGTCTGTCTAAGAAATGGGATATTCATGCAGTGGTGATTGAAAACACCAAGAATATTAATTCAATGCCTTACCAACAAGTCTTCTCGAAATTTGAAGGCCTATGAATTTGTAATTGATAAGAAATCCAAAAAATTTGTGACAAAGATGATTCTTCATCTAGTAAAAATGTGGCTTTAAAAGCAAAAGATAAAACTTGTAAAAAACTAGAGTCGAGAACCCCCGTGCAAAAAAATCGGGGATGAGCTTGAGGAAAAAGCTAGCGATGGCAAGGAGGTTTGATAGACTTAATAATAGAATTGGAAAATACAAAAACTATTACAGGGAACCACAGTGCGAGGAAGAAACACGAGGGACGGATCAAGCTGAGAAGAAGAAAGGACACGAAAATTTGAAGGATCTTCATCGAGAGAAAGGACTCCAAGTCGAAAGAAGAAAATGATCGGGATGATGATACCAGCCGGATCTTTATAATTGCGGAAGAAAGGTCACTTCGGTATGATTGTCGATTTGAGTGCTAAGGGAGAAAGAAAGGCAAGCTAAAAAGAGACGAAGTTCTCAGCAAAAAAGGCCATGGTTGCGAAGAAGAAGAACACTACGAGGAGGGATCTAGCTCTTGGATGAGATATTCTCGAGACGGTGAAAGTGATGACATCATCGATGGCCATTGAGGAGGTAAACTCTTCTTTCTCTGTTGTTGCTCCTACACTAGCACAAGAGTTTTCAAGTTCAGCTGAAAACAATCATTTTGACTGATGGATTCTTTTGAGAATCGATGAAGGACTATCTTTGTTTTGCAAGAATGCTCTTAAATAGAACTCAAGAAGCGAGAATAAGGCTGAAAATTTGAAAATCTAAAATGGAAAGACTCTAGCAATATTGAAATCACTTCTCAATTAATGGGAGCTCTTGATGAACTGGATGTTACGAAAGTACAACTCTCGAGAAAAAAGAAGTTGATAATGTCCCTAAGCGAAAAAGCTAGAAATTCCTTTGAAGAGATTGACTAATCGAGGCTGAGTTCAATGACCTCTCGAGAAGCATAAAACTCTCTGAGCTGTGAGGATAGTGCCTGAGAAGAAGTTAACTCTATTGAATAATGCATCTAATGTAATAGATGAAATTGAGTTACAGAGATCTGTGACTATAAAAATCTGGATTGGGATACATTCGGGGGAACCTCAAAGGTCATCTAAATCTTTGCGTCAAGTAGCTTGAAGACTATCTTTGTAAAACCCGATTGGCACCTACACTTCAAACTAAAGTAATGCCCAAGGTTGTAGACAAGGGAAAAGGACCTATGGTCTCGATAAAAGCTGAATGATCGGGTTAGAAAGCCCAAACCTCGGGTAAAAGGCTAGAAAACTGGCGATCCCGATTGGAAAAGTTTCGAGCAAGTACTTCAAAAGCCTCGGGCTAAGAATGCAAACACGAAAGGCTCACCTTTGAACCATCGGAGGAATCCTCGGATGAGAAACACTTTCGGTAGAGACATTCTCAAGTTGAAGAGACCAAGTCCTCGATATCTTTGAAAGACCAGTTCGATCTGAGACAACTGAACCCCACTTGCCTAAGGGTAAAGGTTATCCGAACAGGAGTCATCAAAGATTTAGACCCCGGTGCACAAAAGCCTAAGCATCTGAGCGAAGGCTGAACAAAAGAAGAATCAAAAGCCCATGTTCATGCTAAAAGCTAGCACACATATCTGAAAAGCTGCTAAGGCACCCAAAGTAGTGGATGTATATGTTGATGTTTATGGAAGACAAATTAGCCACTCTAAAGTGATTAGAGTTGTCGGTGATTTGGATTCGAAAAGGTCTAACTAACCTCGTAGGACCCTACACAAATTGGGTACCTAAGAATTGATCATTTTTCGGGGAGGAAAACAAAGGGCACTAAGGCGATTAAAGATCACATAGCGATGGCGAGAGATGAAAAAAGCTCGATGTATGGTATCTTGGCGGTGGATGTTCAAGACATATGGCGAGGATTCAAGAAGATGCTTTCGGTGACTATGTTGAACAAAAAGCCCCTGAGATCACTTTTGGAGATAACTCAAGGGAATGGTGAAGGATATGGAACTTTGGAAATCGACTCGAGTTCATATCCATGGTGTTTCATATGTATCTGGATTGAAGCATAACTTGCTTTCAATTAGCCAATTCTGTGATAAGGGTTTCAATGTTGAGTTCTCTAAGAACTTATGTTTTGTGAAAGATGATACATCACGAAAGTATTCTTGTTGGTACAGAAAGGGAATGTGTATCTTCTTTGATTGGAGTTCAACTCCTAAAGATACATGTTTAGTTGCTAAAAGTTCCCAGAGATACGAGTTGGTTATGGCATAAAAGAATGAATCACCTAAATTTCAAAACCACTGAACAAGCTTGCAAGATTAGCTCTTGTGAGAGGGTTGCCTAATGAAGTGTTGATGGAACATATTTGTGATGCGTGCGAAAGGAAAACAAGTTAAAGCATCATTTAAAAGCAAAGTTGAAGTTTCTCTTGAAAGAATACTTGATTATTGCATATGGATCTCTTTGGTCCTCTATAACACTGTGAGCACTAATGGCGGGAAATACACATTGGTAGTAGTTGATGACTACTCAAGATATACTTAGGTCATATTCTTTTCGATGAAAGAGACTCGAATAAAATTTGCCGGAAATTCTTGAAAAGGCTCGATATTGAGAAAAAATCGAGTGTGGTCAAAATCGGATCGACAAAGGCCGAGTTTATAAATCATATCATATCGATTATTATGCGACAAATGGAATTTTACATGAAACATCAATTTTGCAAGGACCCTCAACAAAATGGTGTTCTTTGAAAGAAGGAACATAACTACGAAAAGAAGGCTTGCAAGGACAATGATTCTTTGAAGGTGATATTCTAAAAGATTTTGAAATTTGAAAGGCATCAACCTTTGCATGCTACTCTCGAGAATAGATCCATCTTGACCAAAGTCAAGGCAAAAACACCCTATGAGCTTTGGAATGAAAGGAAGCCTCTTGTTTCTTTCTTTTCGTGTGTTTGGTTGCAAGTGTTTCATACACAATAATGGTAAAGATGGAGTTGAAAACATTTGATAGTAAAAGGTGATGAAGGAATATTCTTAGGATATTACGAAGTCGATAAAACTTTCGAGTTTACAAGCTGTAGGACTCTTATTGTGGAGGAAACACCTCATGTTATTTTGATGAATCTACTTGTGTTCGGAAGAAAGCGGGAACATGATCTTGGATGAATTGACTAAAAGGATCACAGATTAAGCTGAAGCGAAAGATAAATCATCCATTTGAACACGAAAAGAAGAAAGTCGGTCACTATCTATGATTGGGTGACTCGGACTCGAATAAAAAGTTGGGATGGAGGATGGTGAGACTCGGAAAACCAACACTCAAAAGGTGACCAATACGAGCAGACACGATTCGGACTCGGTATGTGATGCAATGAAGATGTAGTCACGGTGAGGCAAATTGCGAATCTATCAACCAAAGGGAACAAATGTCTCGACAATGTTACGAATAAATTTCCACGAGGAAGATGATTCCTTTTTCTCCTTTTGTTGTTCCACTGAGTTCTTGATTTAAGCTGAACCTAACATTTCAAATGTTGAGGATATTATTGAAGGGGAACATCAAGAAGGAAATGGTTAGATAGTCATCCTACAAAGTCGGTTGTGGGTGATCTAATTGAAGGTGTTAAAACAAGAAGGTTCCATGGTGAGAGTGCACTATTACTGCTGCTTCCTATCGGAGAAAGAACCTCTTTGAGATTGGTGAAGCTCTACAAGATTCTCATTGGATTCTTGCTATGCAAGATGAAATTTGAATCAATTCTCAAGGAATGAAGTATGGGGAGCTAGTAGATAGACCCGAGAAAGGCACAATGTCATTGGAACCAAGTGGGTTTTCAAGAATAAAAGAGATGAAAACAACAACATTGTGAGAAACAAAAGGCAAGGCTAGTTGCACAAGGTTATTCCCAAGAAGAAGGCTTGGATTATGATGAAACCTTTTGCACTGTTGCAAGGACTAGAAGCCATCAGTTGTTTCTTGCATATCTTTGCCCACATGAAGTTCACGATCTATCAAATGGATGTGAAAAGTGCATTTCTGAGCGGTGTGCTTAAAGAAAGAGGTTTATGTGGAACAACCTCCACGGTTTCAAGCAGAATGACCAAGTTTCTGAGGCTCGGAAAAAAGCTTTGTATGGTCTTAAGCAAGCACCCGAGCATGGTATGATACTCTTTCTCGGTTTCTTCTTGACCATGGTTTTGTCAAAGGAATTTGTTGATAGAACTCTGTTGGGATAGAGGATGGGGAAGATATCTTACTAGTTCGGATATATGTTGATGACATCATTTTTGGATCTCAAACCATCAATTTGTGTGAAAAGTTTTCAACGATGAAAAGGCAAGTTTGAGATGTCAATGATGGGAGAGATGAATTTCTTTCTAGGTCTTTCAAGTGAAACAATCAAAGGAAGGAATATTCATCAACGAGGCAAAAGTACACGGAGATCGATTGCTAAATATGGTGTCTGAAATTGCAATCTGATTAGGATTCCCATGAATACTAACTACAAGATGGATCTGATTACGAAGAAGGCAAATCGATGAGTCATCTTGATTATAGAGAATCATTGGATCATTGCTCTATCTTCATGCAAGTAAGGCGGATATAACATTTCTTTGTTGGGATATATGCAAGATACCAAGCTAATCCTAAAACTAGTCACATGGAATTTTGCCAAAAGATCTTAAAATATCTTAAAGGCCGCGATGAATAGAGGATTATGGTATCGGTGATGATAACCTTGAGTTAAGTGGTTCTTTCGGATCTTGATTATGGAGGTTGCGAAAATTGGCGGGAAGTCCACTTGAGGAACTTGTCAATTTCTAGGAAATAAGGTGATATCTTGGTTTTCGAAAAAGCAGGACCTCGATAGCAACAAATCTTGGAAAATTTGAATATATGGTGCGAGGGGAAGGCTTTGTGCTTTTCGATTCTTTGGCTCGAGACAACAATTAAGGGATTATAAAGTTGTAGCCGATGAAGTACCAATATTTTGTGACAATAATAGTGCCATTGCTATTTCACAAAATCGTTATTACACACGGATGCAAGCATGTGGATATCGGACATCACTTCATCGAGAGATCATGTCGAGAAAGAAGGACATAAGGATGGGAAAATTCATCTTGATAAGCAAAGAGGCGATATCTTGACTAAACCCATTTGAATCAAGATTTTGGGAACTTTTCGGTTGAATTAGGGATGTTAGAACCGGTGTATAGAGTAAAATCTGAAAAATTGAAGGTTTTAGGAAGCATGAAGTTTTTCTCGAGAATTCTCTTGAGAAGCTTAGGATAAAATGGAAATCTTGAATTGAGTCTCGGGAAACTTCAGTTCTTGAAGGTCGATTCTTTCGATAGCATCTTGAACCATTTCGATTTTCGATTATTATCTTGACATTTTATCAAGGTCGATTACTTTCGATAAAAGGCGATAGAGAAATTAGTGCGAAGAAGTAATGACTCATGCGACTCATTTATTGCTTAAAG
Source organism: Stenogyne calaminthoides (assembly GCA_037126765.1). Classification (NCBI taxonomy): domain Eukaryota; kingdom Viridiplantae; phylum Streptophyta; class Magnoliopsida; order Lamiales; family Lamiaceae; genus Stenogyne; species Stenogyne calaminthoides. Next base: position 2,025,689 of record JBBCBC010000038.1, read on the forward strand.
TAAAATTCATTAATCATTTGCAATAAATACAAAAAACACGAGGAATGTTTTTAGGCGGGATCGTTTTAAATTCGAAGAAGGTCAACGATCATTTAATGCTCTGCTACATTAATGACCAATGAGGATGTTTTGGCGGCTTACTTTTAGGAGATCGTGGGTTCTTATACCCGATTAATGGGAGATTAATCTCAACAGATTGTTTTTCACCTAACCAACGCGATTCCCCACGATCTCAAAGCTATATAAACCCCGATAAGCCATTCAAGCCAAAATTTTATCAAACCGCCCGTTCCCAAATCCTCTGCAAATAAAATCCCTTTGCCCGGAAAATTCCCAAAACCTAAAAGCTTCATTTCTTCAATCAATCTCTAAAATGGCTCCAACCACATTAGAGATTAGCGAAACCAACAAGCCGTGGTGCGAGTTCGTTGTCTCACTAAAGCACAACCAACTCAAAGCGGGGAAGGAGGCTCTGCATATGATTCATTGGCTAAACTCACCCAACTAGTCATAAACCGACCCAGGACCGAGGAGTTTTGCGAAAGAGGTAATCAAATTCATCTATAACTTGAAGATAGATGAAAAGAGGGATTGTATGCATTCTAAGTTAAGCTTTGTATCACATTTAGAGCATTCGTCCAAATACATCGATTTTGAGAGGGATCGTATATAGTTCGAAAAATTTGAATGATGTTTTTGAGCTCTGTGATAGAGGAGAGGATCTCGATGTATATGTGGGGTAGAGAAGCGGGAATACTTAGATAGGATTCTTTGAGAATCTGTTAAGTTTGAGGCGACATTACATAAGAGGCACTTAAAAAGCCACAATATCGTGTGTTGATGGATATTGTGAGCAAGTGCATCATAGTCTTCTTGGGGAGTTTTGAGCGGTCGGTACCCCGAAGCTCAGATTGATGGCGGCGATAGAGGCCTCGCCCACCCTTGACTTATTGGCTGAAATTTTTGATTGACGGTGGTGAAAGCGAGACCAAAGTTTTGAGGAAGGTTTGGGGCGATCTCAATAAAAGGCAAGATCCACCATGCCACCAAAATTGCTTATATTTTGGAGATGTGCGAAGGAGGAGGATATCTTTGCCAATTCGACCCCATTCCTAAGTCAAAATTCTCTTTAAACCCATTCTTTGCAAAAAAAGCGGCCATCGGGAAGAAAGAAAAGAAAGGTAGAATCACCCGATTCTAATTTGAAAAAAAGACTCAACAAACCCGGGGAAAGGTTTTGTTGGAGGCAAAGATGGGAGCGAGGAGCAAAAATAATGAAGCGAAGAACCTTGCCCCCAAAGCCTTGAAGATTGGTGGTTCTCACCGATGAAGATGGAAGTGATTACGAGGAGATTCAGCAGGAGGCCAAACCGCTCGAATTCACCATTACAAGTGTTGGCTCGAGGTTATCTCTAGGACCACGAGGATCGGTGAGGCGCGGGTCTTCTCGAGGTGCTCGAGACATCTCTTCGATTCGGATAAAATTTCTCGGGAAATTTTAAAAGGAACTCAGACCTCGAGATCCCTACCTCGGATGTGCCGGCTCGGGCGGAAGAGCCCATTTCGAGTTCAGAAGATGTCAATCGGCGAAGATGTCAGACTCGGGCCCGAGGATACCCTCTCGGGCCTCAGAACCCTCTCTGGCGAGGGACTGTTGCACAAACTTGGATCTTTGAGGCTCGGGGGCGAGAATATTCTTGATGAGCTCTGGTGATCTACTTCTTGATCCCTCGGTGAAGCTTCAAATGAACGAGGCCGAGATGGAAGAAAGGAAGAAATTTGAAGAAGCGAGTGGAGGAGCAAGGGGAGCGGTTCATTCTTGACCGCTACCACGAGCTCGGCTCATACCACGATCGCAAGATGTTTTCTTGATTAAGGACAAGCATGTTCATCCTCAATCGGACTCTTCGAGATGCTTGATATTCTTTGCTTTTCGGAGGAAAAGGCTGGTGGAATGAGGAAACAACCTTCGGCCCGACTTCTCGGGGTTGAAGGAGGAAAAGCTCGGGATGAAAAACTCCGATTTTGATGATTTGGTTCAAAAGAAGTTGGGTGAGAAGGAGAAATTCTTGAAGTTGGTGCCCCAAGCGCGGAGACAAATCTCAAGATGGAGATGGGGACCAGCGGGGAGATGTTGAGAATCGGTCTCGGATGGAAAGGAGACTTACATTCTTTGATCAACTGAAATTGGTCAACCTCGAAAAGCTAGCACTCTTGGTACCTTTTGGCACTATTAACAATTATGCCAAAGTTCTTGCAAAAGTTCTATCTTTAATCGAATTGTCGATAAGCGGTGAGGCTCGATTGGGCTGGAGCTCGGCCGAAGGCTGAAACCTCAGGATGATCAAACCACCGGGGAGGTGCTGAAGGTTCTGAGATTGATCTCGCTCCCTTGATGGAGAAACTTGAGAAGGTTGAGCCAATGATGATCAAAATTGCTCGGATGGAAGAAACGTTGGCCAATCAAGCTCAAAAGATGGAAAGTCTTAGTCACTCTTGGTGGTGCAAATTCAAAACACTCGACCACCCGGATGACCTCCATGGAAGAAAAATTTGAATGAAAAATTTGGAGGAGTCAAAAGGTGAGTTAAGTGATGAAATGAAGCGAAACACGGGAGAGTTCGATTTCTAGAGGTGAAATTGGCGAGAAAAAAAGAATGAGGTGCTAATCATAAAATCTTTGTTGAGGAAATGAGCTCATTACTCATGACCAAGATAGCAGAGATGTTCAAAAAGCACTCTGGCGGTTGCCCCTTATCGAAGAATTTTTACGTGGCTAAGAACCATCTAAGGAGAATTTGGAAGGCGAACAAGATCGAGATAGCGAGGAGAGATTATTTGTGTGAGCAAAGAGCAATATCACATGGACCTGACACTCTCGGACTTCTTCCAAATTCGGTGCGAAGGGAAAAGGAAGGTGAAGATCTCGGAAAGTTCATGGCGCGTGCTTTGGAGAAAGAAGGCTCGAGGAAAAAGATCTTTAAAATGTATAATCTAGCCAAAGCCTTTAAAGAAATCGAAGCTCTTGAGAAGTTAAAGTTTGCTTTCGGTGAAAAAGCCTATCTACACTCGAGTTTCTAAGCAAACCATGCTTGATGTTGCAAAAAGCGAGTGCTAGAGCAAAAAAGTTGGAACAAGCGGTGCTATTTGAATTGCCTATGAAGAGGAAAGCCTTGGGCGTTGTTCAACACAATAAACAAAGCGTCTGAAAGGCTTCTAAGCCAATCGAAAACTGATTACGGATGATGAAAAAAAACGGAAGAATCGAGTCTCAACCTCGGAAAAAAGTCTTCAACACGAGAAATGCTCGAAGACACTCCAAGAAGAACAAGCTAAGAAAATTCTTTGCCCGGTCTCGGGGGCGTCTGTGATCGAAAGAAGATAGGCGAAGAAGCGAAGCGAAGGAGTGAATTCGGGAAGTTTGCGAGCAAGAGGAAAGGAACATCAAAAGCACTAAAGTATTTGCGTTGATAAATGGATGCCTATCAAACTCAGCGATATGTGGGAAGAAGTCGAAAAGAATATACGGTTCAATTATGATGTTCTCGAGGGGAATGGAGAGGGAAAGCTCGGATCGGAATGAAGCTTTCATTGAATATCTTCTTATCTTCTATCAAAGTATCTCTGGGAAATTTGGATTAACCTTGCGGATGAAGGAGAGAATACGAGATAGTAGCCCCTGGTCCATATTCTATCCTCCTCCAAGACTTAGTAATGGTTTTGGTGAATGAAAAGACCATTACTCAAGAGATTGCTTTCGATATCTTTGGTCGGTTAGGTTTAACGAAACAATCCGGACATCATCAAGGAAAGAAATGAAATTTGAAGAAAGAGATTTTTGGAATGTTTGACTGGAGGTGCCATTTGATGAAGTTGAGAATGAAACAAAAGCCCGAAGAACAAAAAAGGCGAAGAGCAAAATCGAAGAAATGAAGGCGAAGACTCGAAGATTACGTAATCTTTAAATTTTTGTCTTTTTGATTTTGTTGATAAACTCATTGTAATCTGTAATGGGATACCAATCATCAATGAAGATTTATCATTATGCTCAAAAGATAATATCTCATTATCTTATTTACATGTCTTTTATTTTGATATCTTTGAATGAATGTCTCTAGGAATTGATTGTATGTTCATATAAGGGAAATTATGCGAATATGGGAGAAATTGTTTAAGTATTTGGTAATGAACTATTTAAAGAGATTCATTCTTGAAAAAATTATTTGAATGATTAAAATATTGAGAAACTCGAAATTGTTGGGAGATTCTCTGTTTTTAAGAAATTGTTGGGAGACAACCAATCTTGTAATAGGATAAGCTGAAACACGAGTATAGGTTATATGTTTGTAACAAGATAGGTTTTGGCATCATCAAAATGGGGAAATTGTTGGGAGATGAATTTAATAAAGATATATGATTTTGATTAGATCCCAAAACCCTAAGTATGACATGTTGAGAATGATCTTGATAGTTAGTCGAGGATTAGGTTTTAGAATATTCGGGATGTTATCGCAAAATGTATAGTCGTGAGATATAGTTCGAGGATAGGTTTTGAAGACTACGAAGAACTTCGGTATGTTTTGAAGATCAGAAGTTTTGAGGATGGCGAGATACTAAAAACTTCGGTGTGAATCTTGAAGACTTCGGCGAAGATCTTCGAAGACTTCGATACATCGATTATAAACTCTCGGAAGATCACGAAGACTCGAGAAGACCACGAAGACTCGAAGACTCTAAGAAGACACAAGGTGAAGGCGAAGATTGAAGATCAAGAATCTTGAAGGCCACGATAATTGCGAAGACTTCGGTAATATCTTGAATGCTCGATATGAACTGAATGTTCGTATTTGAAAAAATCTATCACGAAGGATGCAATCTTGAGAAGATCGCGATTCCTTAGAAAATTAGATATTGCCAAAACATTCAAATGCAGACAAAAGGAACTAAGTTAGAAGTGTTGTTAAGGTTATATCAAACTCGAGTTTGTAACCAAAAAAGAGATTGAAGGTGTCTACCTTTAGCTGGAGACAAAAAGTCAAAAAAGGAAGACGACATTGTACCATCTTGACAGCGGTGGTGGTCGGTTGGTTTGAAAAAAGATGTCGGATGTACAAAAGTTCGGGCGCAAAAAGTGAAGACCCGGCTACATGAAAATTTATTGCCTAAAAGCGTGTTAGGGAGTTTCAAACCCTAAATATAGCCGTTTCTCACACACCATAAGAGGAACTCACGAAGTTTATCTCTCCAGCGGATAGTTTTCAAAAGTGACCTTGGTGTATGCCTATAAATCTTTGGTGACCCTCTACATTGTAAGGTTACGGGAAATTTATCATAACTCAAGAGCTCAAACTTATTCTTGCAAAAGTTAAAGCACTCGAAAAACTTAGAATTTCCCAAGTGCTTCTATATTGAAGAAAGAGCTCACTATACTAAGCCTAGCTTGATAAGAATTATCAAAGCTTAGTCGAGATATCCTAACCCTTTGCATTGTGCTTCATTGTAAAGGATATCTCATCTAGTTGAAACCAACCAAGAAACCCCAAACCCTTGAGAAGGTAGTTGGTGTGTGTTTGTTGGTGAGAAAAGAGTTGTAAAGAGTTAGTAAACTCTGGCGGAGTAGTCGAGAAAACTCTAGAGGAGAAGTTAGTAAGCTCTGAGGGGTAGTCTGAAAGCTTGTTTGTGTTTGAGTAAGTAAACTACGGAGGTAGTCGAAGAAAACTCAAGGTCGGGTTGAGTAAAGTAAACTTCGTGGGTAGTAGTCGAGAAAACTTCGGTAGAGTTGAGTAAAGTAAACTCTCGAGGTAGTCGAAAGCTCGAAGTTGATAGTGAATTTCTCTCGAGGATCGGGGAGAGTGGGCGTAGGAGCTTGAGTCTACGAACCACTATAATTGTTGTGTTCTTTATTGCTTTCTTATCGTATATTAAGCATTTGCATTGACTTGATTTTGAAAGCATACTTTTCGCGATATTGGGTTGGAATCAATCCTTTGAAGTTGCATAAGTGAATCACGGCCCTAATCACTATTTCATAAAGGGAAGGTTTTTGACAAAGCTTAAAAGCAGTATAAACTAAAGGGCCAACCATTCATACGGTGAGTAGCTAGAACGGATAGTTACCAAAATGAACTCTCTTACGAGGATTGATAAGTTAGTTATCGATCCAAGCAACTTCGGGATCTCGACTTATTTCGAGGACTTCGGTTGGGATTATAAAGGGTATACGAAAGACTCGGGATCCTTTGTCTCGATGAACTTTGACTCGAGGCGATTTGTGCTTCTCGAGAACCTAATCTTGAGGATTATCGACCCAAAAGTGACCTCGATGAAAAAAGTTCAAGATTTCTTGGAGATCAAGAAAAGATCTTTCTAGCCCCTAATTATGCTTGAAAATTTTGAACCCCCCTTACTTATAAATAGGGATGAATTTTTCATTCCCAACTAGTGTTCCATGTGTTGGAAATATTAGAAATCCACAAAGGTGGTGCAACAATATTTTTATTTTTCTTGTTTTTATAAATCGTTCATTGGAGGACCTTCCACGGGGGGTTATTGACGAGGACTTGGGAATACTTGAGAAGGACTTTTGGTGGGTATCCGGATATTGATCTGTGCATCTCTCGGATCGTCTCTCAGCGAATGCGTTCGTAAACTCCTAAAATGGAAAGACTCTGGGGATCTTTTTACGTGAAATTTTATTTGCATGTTGTTGTTGGATGAATTATTATTTGAATTCACTTAGGTAAATTCATCTTTAGTAATAATTGTTAATTTAAATTTGTGTTTATGAGGTCATCGATAGATCTGGCATATGTTATCCCACGAGGATCTCATCTCTAAGGTATCGGGATCGTCGATAAGTATGATGTCATGTCATATCTTTAATTTTGTGGCACTAGATTGAGATGATCTTTGAAAGGCGAGAATGATAAAAAGGTAATACATTATTTAATTTGCCACTTTCTTCTTTCGTTTTTTGCTTCAAGTATCGACATGATTTGGAAGATTGACGGTACTTTGTACGAGCAATTGCCCTAAAATCTCTCACTTATCTAGACAGCGTCTTACAATAGTGGAATAATTTGCGATTATTGAACAACATAAAAAAATAGATACTCTTTAATTGAGTTTTGGCTTGATATTGTAATAAGACACCTTATTCCGGGAGGACATACCTCATTGATCAAAACACTAATCTGGTTATAGGCACTTTTGAAAGTTTGTTTCTCGGCCTTGATAGCCATGAGTCGAACATTGAAACAACAGAGTGATGAGTTTGAAATCCATCATCTAAGATCTTAAATGAACTCTTGCTTTAAGTAAAACGTGAGGAAAAATTAATTGCTTCCTCATTTGGTTCCTCCTCCAAAAAGCCTCATCTTGAATCCACTATTTTTTTAACGATCATAAGAATGATACATATCCAGGGTGTATCCACTGCGGTCCCGAAAAACTATACTTTGGGATCATCGTGTGTCTCATTGTAGTTTAGTATTATAATACACTTCAAGGTCATTGAAATCAACATTCCACCGACTCTTCACCATAGCGTGTCAATTGTAGTAATATGGAACAAAACCATTCATGATGATATGTGTGCGAACATCCACAGTCTCTATTCACTTGTTTGACATTTTTTGCACTACCGAACATCTTATCGATCTTTCGAATTTGTTGCACCATGATTAATTGAAAACTGAATGAAGTTATTAATCATTCAAGAACTCACATTTATACAAGTTGATAAGTATTAGTCGAATACATGAATGAAGATAAGGATATTCCATCATTTCTAAATCATTATCAATATGTTAATTCTACAAAAAAAATTGACGAGTTTAAAAGTAAAGTATATGTAAATATCCAAATATATTCTTCTATCAAATAACATCAAATACATTCATTTAACATAAACTATCTACCCAATATTCATCTAGTTATGATCACAACATTCATTTAACATAAACTATCAATAAAATATATGTCAATACCAAACATATCAATTATATATTTACATTACACTATATATATTTTTAAAGCGGTAGAAATGTGAAACGATCTGGTAAATCGATCGAGGAGGTAGATATGCTTAAAGCTACACAATATGCACTTCAAAAAAACGATTTTTAAGCCTCTATCTAAAAAATTTGGCGTTGGTTTTACAAGCGGTTTATTTGTTGGTTTACTCTTTGGTGGTGAGTTGTTTGGTTTTTAAGAGATTTTAACAAGCGGACAACGACGGTTTCTAGAAATCATCGCTACTTAAAAATATGATGGCCGAATATTTCCATCGTTAATAGCGACGGTTTAGTGTTGAATTCAAATAATCGTCGCTAAATACACAATTTTTTAAAAAAACATAAATTAAAATTGTTCAATTTTAAAAATAAAAATAAAAACATAAAATTAAAAATTGTTCATAACATAATTAAAATTACAATGATCTGAAAGGATTTGCCCTCAAAAAACTAATTAACTCCCAAACTTCTGATTTCAAGTTTTTTACGATAAATCCAATTGTTAATCTTCCTCCTTAACGATTCTTGTGCCAAAACACTTATCATCTGAAGTTTAGCGGTAACAAGTTTACAAAATGTTTTATAAACTACATCGATGAGATATTCGAGGACTCCAAGTAGTTTGTTTCTATATTTAGAAAATAATACAATAACTAATTAAATTAATTTTAACAATATATATTAAAATAAAATATTTTAAGTAAATTTTTATACCGTAAACTCCTCAAAATACAATATTGTTGATCGGTTGGCACATTTTTTCAACAATAGCGTTGATTGACAATTCCATGATGATAACAAAAAGCCTATAATTTCTCCGGTGACGAGTGTACAATACTATATATAACACATTAAAAAATAAATACATAATTAATAATTATTGTATTAAATTAATTTTTTATAATTATTATCTGTATAAAAAAACAACACTTACGCTCCATTAACAATATTGATAGACAAACCGAAGTAGGCCCTCGAGGATGAAGCGAGGAATGTTAACATGCGACAAGAACCGTAAAATATGAAATTTTTATATTAATTATATTATATAAAATTAAATTAAATATAAATATAAATAATACCCTAAAAAATAATTAAAAAAAGTACCGTGAATATTACTTCCATGAGATGGATGAGCGAGGCTTGTTCATATTGCAATGGGACGATCGATCGATTGATGAAAAAAATGGGCGAAATTTGGTCTAGTATTTATAGAATTGGATTTAGTATCGGATTTACTTCGGTCGTTAATTCGTCGCTATATTTAATGGGAAACACTCCCAGTGGTGGATCTCAACGGGTGTATCTCTTCATTTTACGCAAAAAAGCGGCGGTTTTTGAAAAAACCGTCTCTAGATCCGTCGCTAAAATTTTTGATTCGGAAAAATGGATCGATGAACTAAGTCGTTAAACCATCGAGAACGCGCGGTTTTTGTATACTCGCTAAATGTTTGCTGAATTTCACGGTTTAAGAGAAACCGTCGACAAAACAATCCACTATTAGATGATTGGTTAACATAAGCTAATTTTAAATCGTGAAAAATGGTCTTTTTTTGTATTGTCAATCTCATTATTAAAAAGTAGTTTACACATTATGAAAAATGGCAATATAATATGTTCGATTAAATGACTGGAACGAAATTTAATATATAGAAAGTATTACCATATCATTTTAAAATGTACTATCACTTTTTACTTGAAAAATATCACTTTATGAAAAGGATAAAAGTTCAAGTTATAATATTTAAGTGAAAAGTGATAGTCACTTTCAAAATAAAAATATTATCACTCTTTACTTAAAATGTTATCACATTTTAAAAAGTGACCTTTTTTTAATAAAATAGTGATACTAAATTTTGGATTAAAAAATGATACTCCTCCGTCCGGTCTTATTTACACAATCAAGTTTGAAGCTCGGAGTTTAAAAAAGTGATAAAGATGTTGATTTAGCAAAAGAGTTGTTTATTAGTATTTTTATGTGAGAATAATGATAAAGTATTGGAAGTAAGAAAGAGTTGTTTATTAGTATTTTTATGTGATAAAATTGATAAAGATGAGACCTTTAGTATTTCCATTTAAAAAGAAATGTTTAAACAAGATGGGGCATTTGTTGGGATTATCTTGAAAAAGTATACTTTTTACTTTGTATAATCGAAACTGAATTTTCGAACTTATTCTTGAAATAAATTGTTTTATCAGCGATGCTTTAAATATGATTGAATGTTATATATTTCTTTGCATATTTGTTGAATAATTAAATGCGTGTTACATTGTAGTTAATTTAGTGATACGGATCACGAAGATTAAATTAACAAGTCCTTGTAACTATAAATCGCCATTCACGACCTAGATGGAAATGAACAACCATCGCGTGAAAGGTTGAGGTGTAAGGCTGAGATTGGTTTGTCTTGACCAAGAGATTACACTAGTGCATGGTGATCTATTTGAATAGGACCTCTGAGGAGGATAAATTCTTGAGGCTGAACAAGGAAGAATTAGACCTCGGTGGTTCGTTGTTTCTTAATCTTAGTCCTTAAATAGGATCACGTGGGATTGGTAACTATTGCTTTTGACTTATCATGGGTAGCGAATCGGTGAGATTCAATACTTTTTATCTTGGGCAATATTATTGGTCACATGTGATTGCTAAGATTTATCTGAAGAAATCGTGTGCAAATGCGCTTTTTGATTTGCCCCCCTTGGGAGGTTCATAAGTTTTATCATACCAAATCTTGCAAATTGGAATTAGTTTCGGTATGGATAATAATGTTGAACCGTTCCTCGACCAAGGACAAAAATATTAATTAACGGAAAGCTATTTGGGTGGCTTGAATTAATTAATGGGCTAGATAATCTTAAACCGCGAGGAAATAATGACCGGGGAGCCATATTGGTAATATGGGTTAAGATGGATAGTGCAATATTAATTATGTAGTGGGATTAATTAATATTTATGGGCTTGAATTATATTGTGGCTCAATATTAGATATTCAAGATCCATTAGAAGGTCAATCTTAATTCTCCTAAAGCCCCTGAGTAGCCCAACAAATAGTCCAATAATGAAAAAGGTGATTAAAATAAAATAAATATTGTTGTAATTTTTCCTAAAATTTGAAATTTATGGAAAAGTTGGGAGAAAAGATTTTCTTTGAATTTTGTTATGGAATGAAGATATGTATTCTTGGAATACAAGATTATCTCATTAAATTCAAGAAATCTCCCATGATTATCTATATAGAAATTTGAAAATTTGAAAATAATGGGCAAGAAAAGATTTTCTTGATTTTCTTGAAAAAGATATTATGGAAGATATGTATTTCTTGAAATACAAGAATATCTCATAAATTCAAGAAGATCCAAATCTTGGTTTCTTGCAAACATATTATTTTCGAAAAATCCATATTATAGAGGAGATGGGATTTTTGTGGAATATTTTAATTATGGGAAAAAAAGAATATAGAAAGATATATTCAAGATTTCTTGGTGACGAAAAGTCTTTTCCACATTGATTTTCTCAAAATTTAGACCACCCTAGTATCTATAAATGAGGGATGATTAGTTCATTCCCAAATGCAATTCCATGTCTTTGGAAAATTAGCAAATCCACAAGGTGGTGCAACAAAGTTTTTTTTTTCTTTTTTGTTAATTGTTCACAGTGTCCTTCACGGGATAGTTGAGCAGGGCTAAAGGAATACTTGGGAGAATCCTTTTGGTTAGTCCGTCCGGCAAAGTCTTTGCCGTCCCAAGAGTGCGTTCCGTAAACCCGTAGATTCGCGTCGTGGGTTTCGTGGTTTTTATATGCATGATATGTTGTTGCAATTATTATTTGAATTAATATAGGATTAATTCATGCTAGTAATAATTAATGAATTAAATTTGTATTTAAATATTCACCGAATAGATCGTGCAAATTATTCCCCAACATTGGAAGGTATCGAGCCCGCGGTTTGGGACTCTGAATTTTTTAAATTGTAATTTAATTATGGACATTAAATTTGAAATTGGATAGTAGAATTATTAGATCTATTTTTTGGTATCAATTGTCATGGATTTTAATGTTTTTTTTGCATGCATATAATTGTGGTTTTTAATTCGATTCGTTCGGATTTGTTTTGCCTCGTGAGAAAATCACGAGTAGACTAGGATTTGTTTGATTTGATCAATGTAATAGACTAGTCTAGATCTAGGTTTATTTATTTTTGTAAATAAATTATGGCAGGATCGAGCGAAGAGAAAAAAGGCGAAATCCGAATTAAAAGGGAAATCGAGAAAAAGGAAACCTTGCATGAGCGCGTAGGCAAGGTATGTATTGTATGCAAGATCGGCCGGGCACTAGCGAGCAAGAAGAGCTGCAAGCGAGCAGCACTTAAGCGGCGGTGGTAAGCTCGGATACCTGATGCCGCGTCGGAGGTCGGGCGGCAGGAATGCGCCATGAGGCGGATCTTGTGCGGATCTTGCCGAATCTGCCCTTTGCCGACACCGCTGGCGGAGGCGTCTTGAGGCAACCCGGCAAAAGCGCCGCATCCTAGGCCAAGTGGCGGCGGATCTTGGCGTGCATCATTACCAAGCTACTTGGCGTGGCGTTTCGAGATGAAGTATTTTTCGAGACGAGCAGTGGGAGAAATTTGAGGCGTGTTTCTTCAAGATCAAGTCAAGAAAAATCAAACCATGACAATTGGATAATTTGTGCCCAATATGTTTATTTTTACATTTTTGCTTGATTTATTTGTGCTATCTTATGCTTTATTTAATTTGTTTAAATGTGTTTGCATGAGGGTTGCCCAAATGGAAAAATCTCACTTAAAATTACTAAGTATGTTTAAATAATTAATTGATAATTTTATTAGGATAATAAAATTGAATTAATTTTTGACCTCCATGATTTATTTTATTTGTGAATTCTTTTGGAGAAATTCCCCAGCGGGATGGTCAAAAGATAGGTTTCACATGAATGAATTCCAAGCGGATGATTGTGGGTTATTACTAGTGGCGGCGATGACCCTCCCAATGAGGCTCGATCAAAGCGAAATAGTAATCTGTATTTAATCATGGTTATTACTTAGGTATAAAATTGATATGCATATACTTCCCGAAGTCTGTCAATTTTATATTGGTCAAGTAGAACCAACTATTAATTTGGATATTAAAGGTTTGTAAGTGTTCTTGTTTGTAAATTTGAATGTGTTTAAATAATGACCCACCCAGCGTGGCTTATTTAAAACTGTTTTTGAATGTTGGCTGATGCATGTTCATATTTTTTGAGATTTTAGTATGATGCATGTGATCGAATCTTGTGATATACTTGTCTTTATTGCATATAGTTGTTTATTCGATTAAACATGTCGTTATTTTTTAATCCTTTGTTATTATACTTAAAAGTCAATACAATATGTATGGAAACTATATTGATTGGAAAATTATAATTGTCTAAGCGCACAAAAAGCACAAGTGGATTTTGACACACAAAAATCGATGAGCCAGTGACGAGTCAAAACATCGGGACTCGTCGGGATCACCTTCTGAGAGATGTAAATCATTTGAAAATGGTGGAGGGCAAACCCGTAAGGGATTCGTCCTCAAAATAGATGGACCATCTGAACAAACTTGAGATTCGAGTCGCAGTTATGATCTGGAGACTCGGATGAATTTAATTACTTCACTCTCTCTGCCCAAAAGTTTTTGAGCATTTTGGCCTCGCTTAAGCTAATTTGTTGCAAGCTTTTGGTCTCGGCGAAATGATGAAAGGCACCAAACTCAAGCTTTGATGACAAGTGGTCCGTCTTCATCTTCTAGACCAAGGGTAGGCAAGATAAAGAAGAGGACCAAAGGCCATAAGCAATAAAACTCAAGCTGTTGCCAAGGGCAATGGTAAGATGAGAATGCTTGTTGTGTCGAGAAAATCGAAGGAAGTACTTAAGGCTGCGGTGAGAGAGGACAATGGAGTTTTTGCTGTTCCAACCTTAAAAGGGATGGAAAAAAAGGTAATTCTCACGCACTAGTTGTTGAAACTTGTTTAGCGCGTATACTTCTCATTAGTGGGTGGTTGATCTGAGATCCACTAATCATGTTGGCTTCACGGGTTCTAAATGATCCGGCAACTTAGTGGGGGTGAGATCCTCATCATCTTTGGGCAGCGTTCAAGTAGAAGACATTGCAATGCTTCGTAAGTGGCGGATATTGCAATACTACGATAATAACGATTATTGCAATACTTCATAGTAGCGAGACATTGCAATACTACATGAGTAGTAGTTGAAGCGATGGGAGAAGTGCACCTATCTTTTGAAGATAAAGTTTTTTTGAGATTATCTTTATGTTCCCGGTTTTAGAAAAATTCACTTCCGGTTTCTAAAATTTGATTAAAGGACACTAAGTTTCTTCTAATAAGAATGACATCATTTTTGAAATGATGAGTGTATCTGATACAGGACATTGATGGAAAATCTCTATACAATTATTTGTGCACACCACTCACGAAATGCATCCTATAACACATCAACTATTTCCGGACGCAAAAGCGTGAGCGAAATACTTCTTTGGCATCTAAGATTAGGTCATACAAATCCAAAAGAGGATCAAGGTTGGTGAAAGATGGTTCTTTGGATGCGTCTCCAAGATGAATCGATTCTAACTGCGAATCATGTTTGGAGGGTAATATGACCAAGAGGGGCATTTGGAGCCAAGGGGAATAGGGCCAAAAAAAGAAGTGTTAGAATCGTTCCACGGATGTATGTAGTCGATGTCAGCAAAAGCAAGAGGAGGTTATGAGTAATTTTATTGATGATTACTCGAGTGCAATTACATTTTCATATGAAGCATGAATCGAGACCTTTGAGAAATTCTAAGAATTTAAGGCTCAAGCAGAGAATCATAGGAAAAAGCGTATCAAGTCTCTCTGATCGATCGTGGTGAATACCTCCCGATGAGTTTTTGAACTACTTATCGATGAAGGGATTGTATCGACTCTCTTTGCACCGGAACCCCTCAACAAAAGCGGGGTTGTAAGGCGAAGAAACATAATTCTTTTGGAAATGGTTAGATCAATGATGAGTTATCACGGATCTTCAGAAGTCGATTACAGGGTCATACCTTGGAAGCAATGACTTAAATTACGAACTTGGTGCTATCCAAATCGGTTCCCAAAACTCCCAAAGAATTGTGGACGGGCTCCAAGCCTAGTATGAGACACATGAGAATTTGGGGGTGTCCGGCCCTGTTGTTGGACAAGGAAGCGATAAATTGGATCCTCGTCGAGAATTAAAAGGTTGTTTGTAGGATACCCTGAGGAACAAAAGGGTGTATGTTCTATAGTCCAGAAGATCAAGGTGGTCATCCGCACCCACTTTAGATTTTGGAAGAAACTATATGAACCAAAAAACCCAGTGAGATTACCTTAAATGAGCTTAGAGGGCAAACCTCGGTGCCTTGTTGTGCTAGATGATATACCAAGCGATATGTTTTCTGGCAAGACCTCGTCATAGTGGGAGGATTGTTAGGCAGCCAAGAGATTCATGGGAATAGGAGAGTTCCTCGGACTTGATTCAGGAATCGGACCCATGGACATATAATGAGGCACTCCAAGATAAGGATCTGATTCTTGGCAAACAACAATGAAAGCAAAGTGGGTTTTATGTTTCATAATAGAGTGTAGGAGCTAAGTGAACCACTTAATGGAGTCAAATCCATTAGATGAAAGTGGGTATATAAGAGGAAAAAGAATTTGGGCGTGAAAGGTTGAAACCTTTAAAAGCAAGATTAATGGCGAAAGGTTATACTCGAGAAAGAAGGGACCCGATTATGAGGAAATTTTTTCGCCCATAGCCATGCTTAAGTCCATCTGTATTCTCTTATCGATTCTTCGCGCCGACTTTGAAATCTGGCAAATGGATGTCAAGGCGAACTTTTCATATGAAGTTTTGATAAAGAGATCTATATGCAACAACCCCAGGTTTCATTGAAGCAGGCCAAGAACACCTAGTTTGTAAGCTCAAGAGGTTCTTTTACGGACTCAAGCGGGCATCGAGCTTGGAACCAATGTTTTGATCATGTAATAAAGTCTTATGGGTTTGATCAAAAGCGGTTTTGAAAGTTGTGTGTGTATATAAAAGCGTGTCGGAGCGCATTGGTATTCTTAGTACTATCGTAGATAACATTGTGATCGCCGGGAGCGATGTGAAGGTGTTATCGAGACGTAAGGGCATGGCTTTCAAAAGCAGTTTGATATGAAAGACTTAGGGAAAAACCCGGACAAATCCTTGGGATCAAGATCACTTTCGAGATTGCAAGAAAAGGATGTCGGGTTATCGCAAGTTTCATACATAGAACCTTTGTCTTGAAATGCTTGACATACAAGATTCGAAAGGATTCGTACCTTTCGGACTTGGAATCCATCTATCAAGAAAATGTCCCCTAAGGCGAAAAAGGAGATAGATGACATGAAAGGTATTCCTTGTTTTGGTATTGGAAACCTTATGTATGCATTCTTTGTGTATGAGACCGGATATCTACTTTGCCTAGTAGGCATGGTAGAAAAGATATCAAAAGTAACCGGGGAAGCGCATTGAATGACAGTTAAAAACATTACGAAGTAATGCGAAAAGAACTCGGGATAGAATGTTGATTTGCTCGATCGGATACTCAATCCCCATCGGCTACGGACTCGGATTTCCTAATCGAGTTTAGATTCGAGAAAGTATACGCCTCGATTAGTGTGTTTCCATTTGGGAAGTATAGCCATCAAATGGGCCGAGTGTGGGCAATGCATCCTTGACTCAACCATGGAAGTCGGATAAGTAGCTGCTTGTGAAGTGGTGAAAAGAACGATTGGGCTCTAGATCTTCTTAGTGGACTTGGATGGTGTTACGAATTTGTCTATCAATATTTCTTTAAAGGCGATTTGCAAATTCAAGAAGAACCAGAGTCCCTGAAGTCAAACAAACACACATTAAAAAGGAACATCTTCTTACGAGAAATCGTTAAGAGAGGAGATATAGATGTGGCAAAGATAGCGTCTGAGGACAACCCTAGCGAGATCCATTCAAAGCGTGCGCCTCTGAATACATTAGAGAGACATGTGGAAGGAATGGGTGTCGAGACCGTTGCCCAATCTGCTTTGAGTATAAGTGGGAGAAATTATTAGGTTCGTGTTGGTGACATTAGATGTCACGGACTACTCAAGACATGTTGTAGTATACTTAAAACAGACTTTGAGTATAAGTGGGAGATTGTTGGGAATATCTGAAAAAAGTATGCTTTTTACTTTGTATAATGGCGAATTTTGGACTTATTTCTTGAAATAAATTGTTTATCATCGATGCTTTAAATATGATTGAATGTTATATATATTTCTTGCATAAGCTTGTTTCAATAATTAAATGCGTGTTACCATTGTAGTTAATTTAGTGATACGGATCACGAAGATTAAATTAGCAAATCCGAATAACTATAAATCGCCATTCTGACCTAGATGAAATGAACAACCATCTTGAAAGGTTGAGGTGTAAGGCTCGATTGGTTTCAATCTACTTCGTGGACATGTTTGTAGTATACTTAAGCGGACTTTGAGTATAAGTGGAGATTGTTGGGATTTATCTTTGAAAAGTATGATTTTTTTACTTTGTATAATCAAATGAATTTTTCGAGACTTATTCTTGAAATAAATTGTTTTATCGATGCTTTAAATATGATTGAATGTTATATATATTCTTTATAATTGTTGAATAATTAAATGCGTGTTACATTTGTAGTTAATTTAGTGATGCGAGATCAAAGATTAAATTAACAATCTCAGAATTATAAGTCGCCATTCACGACCTAGATGGAAATGAAACAACCATCGAAAAGGTTGAGGTGTAAAGGCTCGGGATTGGTTTTATGCTACCGTGGACATGTTGAGATATCTGGTGCCAGACTTTGAGTATAAGTGGGAGATTGTTGGGATTATCTTTGAAAAGTATGATTTTTACTGTATAATCCGGCGAATTTTGAGACTTATTTCTTGAAATAAATTGTTTATCACCGATGCTTTAAATATGATTGAATGTTATATATATTTCTTGCATAATTGTTGAATAATTAAATGCGTGTTTAAACGTAGTTAATTTAGTGATGCGGATCACGGAAGATTAAATTAACAATCCGTAACTATAAGTCGCCATTTCGACCTAGATGAAAATGAACAACCATCGCGAAAGGTTGAGGTGTAAAGGCTTCCGATTGGTTTGTCTTGACCAGAGATTACACTAGTGCATGGTGATCTTATTTGAATAGGACCCCATGGAGGATAAATTCTTGAATCGAACAAGGAAGAATTGAACCTCGATTGGTTCGTTGTTTCTTAATCTTCGTCCCTTAAATGGGACCACGTGGGATTGGTAACTATTGCTTTGACTTATCATGGGTAGCGAATCGGAGATTCAATACTTTTTATCTTAGGCAATATTATTGGTCACGTGTGATTCTAAGATTTAATACGAAGAATGCGTGTGCAATCACGCTTGCTTGATTGCCCTTGGGAGGGTTCATAAGTTTTATCATGCAAATCTTGCAAGTGGAATTAGTTTCGGTATGGATAATAATGTTGAGGCGTTCCTCGACCAAGGACAAAAAGATATTAATTAACGGAAAGCTATTTAGGTGGCTTGAATTAATTAATGGGCCAGATAATCTTAAACATGGGGAAATAATGAAAGGAGCCATATTAGCGTAATATGGGTTAAGATGGATAAGTGCAATATTAATTATGTAGTGGGATTAATTAATATTTATGGGCAATTATATTGTGGCTCAATATTAGATATTCAAGATCCATTAGAAGGTCGATCTTAATTCTCCTAAAGGCCCCTGAGTAGCACAACAAATAAGTCAATAAACAAAAAAGGTGATTAAAATAAAATAAATATTGTTGCTTAATTTTTCCTAAAAATTTTGAAATTTATGGATAAAAAAGGAGAAATATTTTCTTTGAATTTTGTTATGGAATGAAGATATGTATTCTTGGAATACAAGATTATCTCATTAAATTCAAGAAATCTCCCCTTGGTTATCTATATAGAAATTCGAAAAATTTGAAGATAATGGGCAAGAAAGATTTTCTTGATTTTCTTGAAAGATATTATGGAAGATATGTATTTCTTGGAAATACAAGAATATCTCATAAATTCAAGAAGATCCAAATCTTGGAATCTTGCAAGACATATTATTTTTGAAAAAATCCATATTATAGAGGAGAATTGGGATTTTGTGGAACATTTTAATTATGGGAAAAAAGAATATAGAAGATATATTCAAGATTTCTTGGTGACCAAGAAAAGTCTTTTCTACATTGATTTTCTATAAAATTTTGCCCCCCCCTCTCTCTATACATAGGGATGATTAGTTTATTCCCAAGTACAATTCATGTCTTTGGAAATATTAGTAAATCCACAAAGGTGGTGCAACAAAAGTTTATTTTTTCCTTTTTGTTAATTGTTAAATGAGTGTCCTTCCACCGGATAGTTGAGAAAGGGCTAAGGGAATACTTGGGAAGTCCTTTTGGTTAGTCCATCCGCATCAAGTCTTTGCCATCCCAGAGACGTTCCGTAAACAAGTAGATTCGCATCGTGGGTTTTCGTGGTTTTTATATGCATGATATGTTGTTGCAATTATTATTTGAATTAATATAGGATTAATTCATGCTAGTAATAATTAATGAATTAAATTTGTATTTAAATATTCACCCCGAATAGATCATGCAACTCATTCCCCATACGCCCAAAATGGAAATAGTGTAAACAAGATTAGGAAGGAGGAGTATATTTTTATTGTATTTTTAATTTATTCTATTATAATTGTCTTATTTTTTTTCATTATTATTTTTTGAAGAACATATCTGTAAAAAATTTGTACGCAGACCTCAAAAGTAAATCCCTTTCGCATGTTCATCTTCTCATCAGGACTTCCATTTTGCTTTCAGTGCTCTTTTTCCCATGCTTATGTGTATATATTGATAGGCTTTGAAACTCAGTGGAAGCTGTAATGGTGAGTTAGGAAGTAGTAACAAATCCTTTGTACGCGCTAATATTAATATAATTAACTAGCGAAGTGTCATCGTGGTACAGTTTTTCTAATTAAAATTGTAATATTTTCAATAGATAATATATTTAATAATAAAAAATATAAATATATGTACATAAATTCACTAAATATGAATTAATAATTTTTTAAGGTGTATATTAGTAAATTTTCTTAAACCTTGGATAAGATTATTGTGTCAAATATTATTTATCCATGTTAGTATGAAGTTGAAACCTACAAATCAAAACAAAAATAAATCGACTAAGAAAAGACTAATAAATTAATTAACATGTAATAATTAAAAAAAAAGTGAATTAATTATAATATAAAATACTTTTTCCACATAAAAATATGTTAAGATATACAAAAAACAATTATAAAATAAAATTATTCATTAAGAAATTAATAATTGAATATAATTCACACTAAGATAAAAAATACATTTAGAATGAATATTTTATTTATCTAAAATTAAGTCAAACAAAAATTACCAAAAAATATAAATGAATAATATTATATAGTTAAATAAAACATAAAACAATAAATATGAATTACACATTTTATAAAAATAACACATAAAAAATGACATGTGTAATCAAATTTCTCATTGAATGACACATAGATTAAATTAATATGGAGTTGACAAATCATGGAAAAAAAAACTCCCTATTAATATATAGAGGATATATAGGTGATAGGGATTGTTGACATATAAAAATAGAATTACACATAGGATTTACTTTTTAGTGACATGTAGGATTTATTTTAATGAGCATATACACCAAACTTCTCATAAAATGATACATAAGTTAAATTAATATAAAGTTGATACATCCCTATTAGTAACATAGGAATATATTCCTCTCGCATATACTGTTGTTAATTATCTCCACCATATGCTGGCCAGAAACGTTCATGTCGCCGACAAATTTCAAAAAGTATCGACTTCAGCTAACAAATCATTCAATGTAATTAAATTAATTATGACAAATATGAGGTGGTCTCATACATGAGGCGAGATACAACTTGAGCACAAATCAAGACCCTCACAATGCCCAAATTATGTCTCGTCTCACCGTGAGACCTTCCAGCATAAATGTTTCTCATTAATTATTGACTAACCGCTCTCACCACCGTAAAAAAAATATCTAGATCTCGGCAAATTCTCAGCAACTTGTCGCTGTCGCAGTTTATTCTCTCCTTAGTGTTCCTTTTGCGCCATTTATTTTTCTCCTTGTGTCTCAATGTCAAATTATGTAAATCAGTTTTTTAATTGTGCAATTGGGTTAAATGTTGATATATATATGTTGGTGGGGTGCAAAAGCGAGTCTTACACGCGTGTATGGGGAATACACGTCATTTCGGTGTTTTAAAACTTTTTCTTCGAGGTCGACTTAGGTCGAGATAATCCTCAAGATTAGGTTAAGGAAGCACAGATCGCTCTGAGTCAAAGTCTCTTGAGACAATGATCTGTTAACTTTCGAAACCTCGAGATAATCCCAATCGAGTCCCACGAGTGTCAGAGATCTGAGTTGCTTGGATCAGATAACTAACTTCTTGAACCCTCTCGAAGAATGCGTTCGGTTTGGTAACTATCGATTCTAGCTACTCGGTTGTCAGCGGAATGGTTGGCCTTTAGTTTATACCGTTTAAGCTTTGCGAAAAACCTTCCCTTTATGAAATAGTGATTGATTTTGTGATTCACTTATGCAACTTCTTGTCGATTGATTCCAAATGAATATCATTGAAAAGATGCTTTTCAAAATCAAGTCAATGCAAGAGATAAGCACGGATAAGGAAGCGATAAAGAACCAAACAATTATAAAGTGGTTCGAGAGACTCAGCTCCTCGTCCACTCTCTCCGACTCTTGAAAATTCACTATCAACAAGGCTTCCGACTACCTCGTGGTTTACTTTACACCAACTTCGGCCCTGAGTTTTGACTACTCACGTGGTTTACTTTTTCAACCCGGCCTTGAGCTTTGACTACCTCCGTGGTTTACTTGCTCAATCACACAAGCTTTTGGACTACAGCTTACTAACTTCTCCTCTAGAGTTTTTACTACTCGCGTGGTTTTACTAACTCTTTACAACTTCTCCAACAAACACCTCCAACTACCTTTACAGGGTTTGGGGTTTTTTCTTGGTTAGTTTCGACTAGGATGAGATATCATTTTACAATGAAGCACAATGCAAGGGTTAGGATATCTCTCGACTAGGCTTCAGATAATTCTTATCAAGCTAGGCTTAGTATAGTGAGCTCTCTTCAATATTGGAAGCACTTGGGAAATTCCTAAGTTTTTGAGTGCTTTTAACTTCAAGAATAGGCTTGGAAGCATTTCTTAAGGTTTCGTATAAATTTCAGAACCTTACAAATGCAGAGGTCACCCCGGTATATATAGGCATACACAAGGTCACTCTTGAAAACTATCCGTTGGAGAAACTGACCGTGAGTTCCCTCTTTGTGGTGTGTGAAAGCGGCTATATTTAGGGTTTGAAACTCCCCTAACACTTCTTAGGCAATAACTTTTCATGTAAATTTGGCCTCTTTTTTTTAGTCACCGAACTTTTGTACATCCGACATCCTTTTTCAGAGACATCCTTTGTCGATTCGGTATGGAATGCTGGTCATCTTCCTTTTTTTGATTTTAATACCGATTGGTAAACACCTTCAACGACTCTTTTTGGTTACAAACTCGAGTTTGATATATAACCTTAACAACACTTCCGATTTAGTTCTTTGTTCCAAGATTTGAATGTCTTGGCGGATATCTAACTTTCTAAGGAATGTGATCTTCTCGATTGTGATCCTTCGGATAGATATATTGATGCAAAGGCCTTTAACATTGAGGTTCATATTGAGCATTGATACCCTCTGATTCTTGATTAATTGTTGTGCGCCGGTATTCTTGATCTTTAGTTTTTAAGTCTTGAGTCTTTGTGTCTTGAGTCTTACGGAAGTCTTGAAGTCTTCGAGTCTTAAGTCTTGAGATCTTTGTAGTTTTTCTTGGTGATGTCTTTGAGTCTTCTCATTGAGTCTTGATTTTTACTCGTTATCCTCCCAGAGTCTTGATACTATCTGAACTATATCTGGCATTATCGTTGAGATGGCGTCCTGAATATTCTAAAAAAATGAATCGACTCATTTAAGATCATTCTGAACATGTCATACTCGGTTTTTGGGATCTAATCAAAATCATAAATCTTTATTAAATTCATCTCTAACAATTTCCCCCCTTTTGTATTGATCTTAAAACCCTATCTTATTACAAAACAAATAACTTTATACTCGGGGTTTGGTTTATCTATTACAGATTGGTTGTGATATAGACAATTTCTTCATCGGAGAATCTCTCCAACAATTTGAGTTTCTCAACGGTTTAATCATTGACAATTTCCAAAGAATGAATCTCTTTAACTAGTTCATTACAAATACTTAAACAATTTCTCCCTTTATCAATCATACAATGGGGTTAGGAGAGCATTCGTTCGGGCATATCAAAATAAAATACATGTAAATAAGATAATGAGATATTATCTCTTTTAGGCATAATGATAAATCTTCATTGATGATTGGTATCTCGTTATATATTACAATAAGTTTATCAACAAAATCAAAAAAGCGAAATTTAAAGATTACAACATCTTCCGAGTCTTGGGTCTTGATCTTGATTTTGGCTCTTGATCTTACGCTCTTGATTTTCTTTTATTCTCAACTTCATTAGGGCACTTCGGTCAAAACATTCGAAAAATCTCTTCTTGACTCATTTCTTTCCTTGATGATGTCCGGAATTTGTTTCTGTTAAACCCAATCGACAACGTATTTGACGATCTCTTGAGTAATGGCCTTCTATTCACAAGCCATTATCAAATTTTGGATGGATAGGAATATGGACGGTACTATTATCGTACTTCTCATTCATCCATAAGTTAATCCAGCTCAGAGATATTTTTGGATAGAAGATAAGAAGGTGATGATGAAAACGTTACATTCGAGCTTTCCTCCATTCACGAGAACATCATAATTGAACGGAAAGGTCCTCTTGACTTCTTCACATATCGTTGAGTTTGATGGCATCCATTTTATCAGCGTGGGGCCACTTTAGTGCTTTTGATGTTCACTTTTTATCTTAACTCGCAAATTCACAGGAAATCAACTCGTAGCCCTTCTTCATCTATCTTCCTTACGATCCTGAGGCGTTCACAGGACAGGCAATGACTTTCTTAGCTTGTTAACTGCTTGGAGTGTCTTGAGAGGATTTCTCGTGTTGAAGACTTTCTTCTGAGGTTGAGACTCGTTCCTTTAGTTGTTACGTTGTTTTAACTTCATCATCAGAGTCGAGTTTTCTTTGGATTGGCTTAGAAACGCACACTTGCGTTTGCTTCCGGAGTTGAACAACGAGCTTTCCTCTTCAT